>JAULBM010136944.1:0-18413 GCA_032357055.1 Geukensia granosissima | reverse complement strand
TTTTTTATGTTTGGTGCCCGTTATATGTGAAAAATCATCAGGACATTTTTCTTTAGATCCAGCTTTTGCTGTTGATTCCGTTATGCTTGATGTAGGGTTTCTTTGTAGAAGTATCTGTCGAGTAGTTTTGGGCCATTCTGGTTGATGTTCTCCTTCACCAATACCGCTGTCGCTGATAGTACTATGTGCAAAATTGAGTTGATCTGAGTCTTGCTGCAACCGTTCATGAATGATCTCTGGTTTCCCAAGTAAGAGTTTTGAGAGGACGTTGGTACTTTCTACAAAAGTAGATTTGTTTAAGTCGATTAAAAAAATGAAAGTTTAGCAGAAATATATTATCATTTTAAGTCAGATAAACAGTTTTTTAATTTTTTCTTTAATCGAATGGCCAACTGCAAACTATAGCTCCATCCCTTGCTAGGTTAAATGAATGGTTTCTATTTTAATCTGAACAATACATATAAGAGTATTACTGTCTAAAGGATCGCAATCTGCAAATTATCAATAAAAAACGATCAAGCTGAAGAAAATGATTTAAAGTATCTTTTTCTTGAGACCACGTCCCTTTTTAAAAGTACAAATGAAAATTTCAAACAAAATATGTGTACAAATCAAATATGACACTCGCCTTTCACGCGAAGTCAAAGGTTTGATAAAAAATTGACAATTACAATGTTGGAAAAATTAATAACGAACTATAAGAAGCACTCGTTGGATACATCGAGTTACGCTTTAGTTCGTTCGTTTGTAGGCGACAGTATTATCTTTTAATGTGAATGTAATGTTTAAAAAATCCAACCGAATAAATAGTAATTCAGTCTTAGAAATCAATTTTGATCAATCTAATATATGTCAAGATAGTTTTGTTATGTATATCTAAACAGTGTGGACATATGTTGTACAAGTTATGAAGTTATACCGAATACAGATTGACAAAGTTGTAATACATTTTGTATCAAGTATTCAGGATTACAAGGAAAATGATTTATCGGCAATTCCGTTGATCTGTACTGACCAATTATTCCTGTACAGTTCTACTGGCACATTTAAAAATAACGGCATTTTGTGAAGGATACGTCACGTTGTCAAGCATTTACATCGCGTGCTTTGTCTTCATGCTTGTTTTTATGAATGAAATAGATCAGACGTCACTCATTAAACCGAACAAAGTCTTGTTGTCATACGTTGAAATGACGTAGTTCTTGAGTTAAATGATGTAAAATGTGACATTTTCAGCTCGCGAATATTTTTTTATTTAAAATTACGAATGAAAAGAATATGGGACATTTTGTGTCTCTCAATGGCTTTATCACTATCAAATATTTAGCTCGCCTTACACGCTCACTGAATATTTTCCGTGATAATTTAAGTACAAGATACAAAATGCACTATATTCTATATATTTTTTACATAATTACAGTCTAAAGAATTCGAAGATACCAAAGGGGCAGACCGAAATCGTTAAGTCGGATGACAGACAAGACCATGGCCAACAAAATGAAACGAAAGACAAACAAAGAACACACAACACTACATTGAAAACTAAAGCTGGAGTAACACAAACCCTACAGAAACCAGGGTGAGTTCAGGTGCTCCGGAAGGGTAAACAACTCCTGCTCCACTAGCGGCACCTGCCGTGATACTCATTAGTCAAAGCCGGTATATAGTCACAATCGATGTTAGTCACAACCGGGATAGGAACGGATTTGTATTCATGACAGTCGGATGATATCCATTGTCATCTGTAAAATGGATATTTCGTACCGGCCAAACAAATGATGAAGGCGACCGAAAAACTAAAGGAGTGATGACTCCAACCTTTCCCCGAGAAACCCTTGGCTCAGTAGTTTTCTTGAGAGCCACAACCCTCTATCAATAAAATCCTGATAGGAAGGACAAGCCCTGGAGTTGCGTATCAATTGAGAAACATACACTCCGTATGCAGGTGTGGATGGAATGTTGCTAGACATGAACGGAAAGTTTACAATCGAAAATCAAAATCATCTCTCTATCGTAAAGTTTTGTTCTTAAGCCGCCCTTACTCTCAATTTCTAGGTGTAAGTCTAGGTAATGAGCAGTAGTATCTTTGATTTCAAGTTCATTGGGATAGATGAGGTCAACATAGTCACCAAATTCAGAGTTATTCAGTGAAAGGACATCATCTTTATAGCGGAACAAGATGGAACAGGTCGACAGACACAGCAGTCTCGCAAACATGAACAAGATGTAACTTGAGACATAGTCTACAAATAAAGCTAAAAACAAGCATACAACTAAAAACAAGCTAGCCCTACCAAAAATCCGGGGTGAACTCATGTAGGTGGTTTAAATTAGTTGACCAATAATATTTCTTATAATCTGTTTCAAGTTTCACAAGTCCTTCTTGTTGAATTTGCGCATGAAAGGTGTAAAATTGAGCAGAATCTCTGAAAACAGCTAAGGATAAAGAATAAGTGCTGAGAAGAAAGCAGTGAAATTGGAAAATGGGCAATGTTGTGGAATTCCTGTACGAGGGAGAAACTATTTATTTTCCTGACCAGGTTAGAAAACCCTTAGTTTTTTGGTTTGGTCCATAATGCTCATAGATATACGTTCGTCCTTAGTGTGTTTGTAAAGTTTGTGTCTTGTTCTTGTTTTCGAGATTGCCGTGTATATCGACTTTTCAAGTCCTAATTGCAATTTCATTTAAATACTAGTCAAATAACAAGGCATTACCAAAAATGGATGGAGATTTACAAATATTCATGAAATAAGCTATAACATTTAAGCATTTTAAATGTTAAAACTTCAAAATACACACAATAGATTGAGTATTCGCTTTCAATAATATAAGACGACTTTTAGAAATACGGGGTAAAGTTAGCATAGTCCTCTATTGGATATGAAATGCATGTTATACGTTTCAATTTTTGTATTTTTAAATGAGATAAAAATGGACATTTAAAGAGTGACTACATTTGATTGACTTGTACCAATCTCTCTAGTAGCATGACTCTAGGTCAATACCTATTGTATGTACTAACATTAAATTTTCACAGGGACCAATTTGGCCAAACGTTGCAAATTTTGATTTACAAATAACCAGCTGCAAATTTCATTTAGCTGTTAATTTATTTTTTTCAGACTGGACCACGTCACTGAAGACTTATAACTACTTTATTGGTAAGATCCAATTAATGATTGTTCGGCCTAAATATTTGTATTTTTTATCAATACTAAAAATATGGTCTTACGCATGTTTAAGACATTTAAGTCTACGGTACCCTTCAGTGTTCCACAACTATGCATTCGTCTGTAGCCAGGATCTCCAGTGCATGTTAACATGGATATCTTAGAATCATCAGACGGGCGAGTAGCTTCAGTACATTCTGTGGTAAAGTTTTCTGTTATAGTCTTTATCGTGGGCTGCAGTTGTTCGGGATAGTCTTGAAGAGTTACATTAGCGTATAAGCACTGTAGACATTCTAGAGCTAACAAATACCAAATTGTATATAACTATTCATTAATATTAGCATTTAAAATTTTACGTGGCCTTTTTGACAAACGCTGGAACCAGAAAAAAGCAAGGCATTATCTTCTTCAAGAACTCGCCCCCATTAAAAATCTTCTGAACGAAATACGAAAGCGTTTACTTACACGTAAACATCAAGATTATGTGAAAATAAGAAACTATGGTGTAAATGTCGAGGAAAAAAAATTCGAAGATACCAAGGGGCAGAGAGAAATCCGAAGACAGACAAGACCATGGCCAATAAAATGGAACAAAAGACAAACATAGAACACACAACACTACACAGAAAACTAAAGCTGGAGTAACACGAACCCTACAAAAACCAGGGTGAGTTCAGGTGCTCCGATTAAGATTGGGATTAAAAATTACAAGGGTCGATGAGCACTAAAGCCCCATTGGTTTTTAAGGACCTGCTGTCTTGAGGGACTTTTCTACCATCCATGAACATTTTGTTGTTGTTCCAGCCGATAAAGCCTCAAATAATACTGTATTTGTTTTTTTTAAAAAACACTACAGTGATTGCCTGATAAAAGAGCTTGGTATTAACGACACATCTGGTAACTACTACACTTTCTAAAGAAGAGATTATTGTTAACCACAGGTCTGTTATGTCCTCATTTGGTATTAACAGCAAAAAGGACGAGTTGGATCATGCTTCTTTATTCTGGATACCTAAATTATACAAGTGTCCATATAAAGAAAGATATATAGCAGGTTTATCCAGGTGCTCCACCAATCCTCTTTCTAAATTACTCACGACCATACTGTCGACAGTCAAGAAAGACATTTAAAAAAACTGAGATAAAGCAGACCCCACAAGCGGTGTTAATCAAATGTGGATATTAATCGGTTCGAAAGATCTGCTTCAATACCTAAAATCCGATTCTTTAAAATGTTGTACTAGTATTCAAACGTATTACTTTTCTACCCTTTATACAACGACCAGACATTCACAACTTAAAGACCGTCTTAAGAAATTGATATCTCTATGTTTTGTAAAACAAAATGGAAATCCAAGATATAATAATTTGGTTTTAGGTAAAAACGTATCTGACTTTGTTAGAGAACACACCGCTTGTACTAATAAATGCAGTATAGGTGATATACTCAGAATGCTGGACTTTCTGATTGAAAACATTTTTTTAGAATTTGGAAGACGAGTTTTTCAACAGACAGTTGGCTTTCCAATGGGAACAAATTGTGCGCCCCTACAGAATTGTTTTTATACTTGTATGAAGCAGAATTCATTCATGGGCTCCTGCGAAGTAACAAAAAGAAATTAGCCAGATCGTTAAATTTTACTTTTCGCTTTATCGATGATGTCTTGTCATTGAATAATCCTACGTTCAGTGAAAATCTCAGACAATATATCCCAGCGAACTAGAAAGTAAGGAGACCACAGATTCAGCAAAATATGCTTCATACCTTGATCTATTCCTCGAAATTGACTAAGAAGAAAAACGTTTTTCTAAAATTTACGACAAACGGGATGACTTCAACTTAACTATTGTAAACTTCACATATTTATTTGGCAATATTTCTTCTTTCCCTGGCTATGGGGTTTGTGTTTCGCAGTTGATTCGATACTCTTGAGCCTGGTCCAAGAAACAGAATTTTGTAGAGAGAGCATTGCTGTTGTTGCATAAATTACTACGACAAGGATACTTCCAATCAAGTTGAAGTTGTCCCTCCTTAAATTTTATGGTTGCCATTACGAATTGGTTGGTCACATGGTATCAGTGTATCTCAACTAGTAATGGAACTGTTATCGGTAAAAACAGGTTGACCTCATTTGGATTGACGTTAAGGATTAGACTTAGAGGATTCAACGACGGGTGTTGCGCGCAAGAGAGCGGATGCTTACCCCTCTAGAGCACCTGATCCCACTCCTGAACTTCTGATCTCTCACATGGGTATTCTACACTGGACTTCGTAAAGATTAACGTTCGCGCAAGTCTTACGAGGAGTAGTTTATGAACCGTTCTCCTGATGCAGTTGTTAAGCCAAGTGTCAGTTTCAAGTTCCAAATGAGATATGACTTGGATGACAAGAGGACAATCTGCTACTTTCTCAGCTTCGCTACTGGATTTCAAATTCCGATGTATTTGGCACAATTAAACGGTACGGCAAGATCTGAACAGATGTTAGTTCTACCGCCTGAAGGTCCTGAAAGGAGTTTTCAATTAAAAAAAATAGGGTTCCCAAAAGCCAAATTGCACAGTGCTTCTATTCTGCTGCGAAATTTCTTATTTAAATCTTTACCTTCATTTTCATGCTAATTACGTCCTAAGTGTAACTACTCAGCAAAGTCTAAGTTTCTTTTTTTAATTATGTAAGACAATCCTATTCAGCAGTTACATTGAATATCAAAGACAATACAAGACATCGGTACGTCCACACTCGCTGCGAGACAGACAAGAACTGAACGCTACAGGCTAATATTTTTTTTCTTAAACGCGTACAAATAAATTTTGTATTCGCTGATAGTGTCTTAATAATCAATATAGATTACGCCAACCCTCCGTCAGATAATATAACCGCCGATAATAACTGTCATGTATCATGCTAAAAAAATAAACCGTTGTATTTTACCATCAAACAACAGGCGCTTGGAGCATCCGACCACCACTACCTTTTATATTTTTATTATAATTTCTATAACTTAGTTGTAAAAATTACTTGCAGTTATCTAATATAACAGAATCGAAAAATTCTGCGGGTCACTTGGTCTCTTAGTCGGAAATGGAAAGAAAGCTTTTGATTTATAAAGCGTTCAATTTTGACGAAAGTCATAGAAAATTTGAAAATGCCGAAAATTCTCCGAAGTGACACTAAATTTTTGTTGATTCCGGAATTTAAAGGTTTGTCTTACATAATCATATTTTCATCTCTACTTCGTCAAAATTGAGCACAAATCGAACACTTTCCTTTTCTCTGTATTACAGTAAAAAATCCCCTTATATCAAATTATCGAGTTTTGTCGTGCCGCCAACAAATCTTGGTTAAAAAATTAAAAGCAAAACTGATTTTCTGTAACTTAATTTATCTCCATTTAACGCCATGGGAACCAGACTAATGTGTTAATGACGCTGAATGTAAACAGGATTTTGTTAAGCTATGACAAGTCCAGTTTGGAATACAAATGTTAGAGATCAAAAGTGCATAGTCCAAAAAGACAAGATAAATTTGAAACAAACTAAAATATAAAACGAAAACAAAGGGAACAAAGGCTTGGAACTCCTTTACAAAACAGGAGTGTTGCACATGAAGAGTAAGCATCAAAACTCGATAATCCGAAATCATGGCATTTAAATGCAAAACATAAAGGTAAGGAATTTTGTATATAACACAAATTTAACGAATATAAAACGGTTTTAGTTCGAAGAATTTTTTTCAATTTTTTACACGGAAAAGGCAAAAAAAAAAAAAAACAAAACAATTTGGTCACTGAGATTGGTATGCGTCTGGCTCTGATGATCATATATTAAAAAGTCAATACATTTCAAATAATAGATAAACAAAACACCCCACACGATCGCTAAAATAAATTTTCAGTTTGAAATACTCTTAGTCTGGAATGTTCTGAATCAAAACAGGAAAAACGCATTTGATATTTTGCTGGATATGGAAGGAATTTTAAATGAAAAGCCAAAGGTCGCAGGTTAATGTAACTGAAAACAGTGAAGGGACCATTTGTTATTTTGGAGGAAATTGGAAACACGCATGATGCAAAAAGCATGCGGACCTTTATGAAGAAAAATTAATATGGCTAATATACTAGGGTTCAAACCGCGTTGAATATCCAAAACAATCTAGATGCACGCCCCCGCCATCAAGAAAAGGGCATGTTCCAGAAGTTGGAAAAAAAGGCAGAATCCAATGTTACTCCCATGTCCCTTAGGGCAATCAAATGGTTTTTCAGATGAAACTTAATTGACTTTTTCGTTTTATCTCGGAAAGGGCACTAGAAGGACCTACTCGTCTCATGATTCAGAGAAGCTAACATTTTTACCTTCCAATTTTTCATTAAAATTGGCACAATTATCTGTATACAGTTTTACAAAATGTGCCTATTTTAGACAGTAAAGGAGTTATTTTGTTTGTTTGATTTTGGAATTTTTATTTTATTGACAACAGCAAGACCAGGCGAGATCTCAAGTTGTAATAAACTTTAACATTTTTTACTTATAGTCATTATGCTTGAATCGTCCAAAACATCTAAGACAGGGATCAGTTGACAGAATTTTCACATTGCCTAAAAATATTTTATGCAATTGGCGCATATGCATGGCCATAATATTGTGTTTCACTTTAGATTCAGAGTATTAATTTGATTCATACATTTATAGTTCAAAGGAATTTATCCATGAAGAAGCTGTGCTAACACCAACAATTTCTCATAGACTATACAATTTTTGAAATGCATATATCTAAACCTACAATTAACCGCTCGTTACTGTTATTTAGTTTGCAGAAGCATTGGTTCTGATAGTTCCAGTCGATATGCCCCATCTACAAAACAAATAGTTGATCAATTGTGTTTGTTGAAAATTATGAATAATTTATTGTATTATCTACTGTTTTTAAACAAAATCGTTTGATCCTGATCTTTATTTTTTGGTTACATTATTTGTTTGTTATATGCGATATGACAATATTTATTGTATTGTGCAAATGTTATTTACAGGTGACGGTCTGACTTATCATAATGGACATCCATTCAGTACATATGACAGAGATAATGATAAACAAATTTTTAACTGTGCCAGCTATCATCGAGCAGCCTGGTGGTATAATGATTGTGGGTATTCAAATCTCAATGGAGGTTACAAAGGAAATAAAGTTGAGGACATTGAAGGAATTACTTGGTATAAATGGAAACGCAACTATCAATCAATGAAAACAACGTCAATGATGTTCAGACGAAAAGAATAGTTTCTATACATGTATCAAATCATTTTACAATTATTTATAACCCGTTAATGCCGTTGACTTAATACACTTAAGGAGATTCGGGTGTCTTCCGTCATCTTGGATTGCAAACTTGTTGTATTGACTTTTTCTATAATTGCAAATAATATTTCTCCGAACAACATACTGTTATGAAATTAAAACTGAATAACCATATTTTAATTCTTCATCTAATGACATATTCCTTATTTATCAATTCACGGAGAAACAAAGCTATTTAATATATTAGGAACTGAACGTTGCCAGGGGAGGTAACTCCAATTACTTAATTTAATAAAGAATTGCTCCACAGAATTATAGATTTATTAATGTAGCAAGAAAACGAGATAGGTGATCCCAATTTATCTTTTTATTTTCTGATAATATGTGATTAAAGCTATCTTTTCCTATTTTATTTTAGAATTATATCGTTTAATGTACTCTATATCGAGAAAAATTTATTTTTTCCCTATATAATCAACAGAAAATGTAGGATTTTGCACTATCCATTGCTTGAACACGATTTCCGGACATCAACATTTGATTTTATTTTTCGAACAGCTCAATATAGGCTATCTTTTGACAAAGTATAAAAATATCTATTGATTTCTATTTAGACCACCCGAACCTCCTTAATACAACTTTTATATTTCGAACTGTTTGTTTGATTTCCTTTGCAATCCTGAAGTTTAATAATCCATTGGTGTACTGAAGGACGTCATATGTAGATGAATATGAAAAACATTTGTAACAGGATCAACTAGATTCGTGTATTCATTGTATAAGCTAGACGTTATTCTCTGTATTGAAGTGTATGTAAATATATATCTCATGTATTTTGAAGTATTAAAATCTATATGAAATTAAAGTTGATATTTTAATGTGAAAATCATGTCATATTAATCCATCCCGCGTTCGTGACTAACATCGATTGTGGCTATATTCGGCTTTGACTACTGAGTTACACGACGGGTGCCACTAGTGGAGCAGGAGTTTCTTACCCACCCTTGTTTTTGTAGAGTTCGTGTAACTTCAGTTTTAGTTTTCAGTGTAATGTTGTGTGCTCTATGTTTGTGTTTCGTTTCATTTTGTTGGTCATGGTCTTATCTGTCTTCGACTTAACAATTTCTGTCTGCCCCAAGTAATTCTTTGAATTATTTTTATCTTCTATACAGTAGTTCTTATGTTATACGTGGTAAATATTTCATTTTACATGGAACATTTTTGGGTACACGGTGCATTTACTTTTATACGTGGTACAGCTTTTGTTATACACAGTACGGTTTTTTACTCGTGGTGCTTTTTCTAATATACGCTGTACATGATTACATATGAGAAATACGGGTGCCACTAGTGGAGCAGGGGTTGCTGACCTTTTCGAAGCAGTTGAAAATTTCCTGAATTTTGTAGGGTTCGTTGTACTATAGCTTTAGTTTTCAGTGTAGTATTGTGCGTACTATGTTTGTGTTTTGATTTTTACTTCTGGCCATTGTCTTGTCTGCCTTCTTATTTAACTATTTCTGTCTGCCATTTTGGTATATTCGAATTCTCCTCGTTTCCATTCAAGTAAGGAGATACTTGTTTATATCATGATTTGATTGAGTGAAAAATTTCTACCATTCACCGAAGACTTCTCTGTATTATAACTGGTCAGCCGGATTCAGACCTGTCCTTTTCTGGCAATGTGCGGTAAAATGTGTGGAAATACACGTGCATTTTTTGTTTAGCAAATGGACCGCATTGACATTACATGCTTTGAAACAATTTTTAGATGTAGGAAATTTAAAATGACTTTTAAACTTGTTTATCATTTACTGTAGCGGTGGAGGAGCTGGAATGAATGGTGTAGCAATAAAAACAATACCTTTAACAAATATTATTATTCTCTCTATCGCTGTGACATCACATTACCCAATTAGACAATCACATTGGTTGATCCATATGGTATCAGTATCTCAACTAGTTCAACATTGAAACGGTAAGTCAAATTAGTTGACCTCTTTTTGGACGACAGGCGCCGTGTGTGGTACAGGGAATGCGTACCCTTCCGGAACACCTGATTCCACAACTGTTTTTATGAAGCACGTGGAGTCCGAGCCTTGTTTTATCTGTTTTCTTTTTCTTTTCGAATTTTCCTGATCTGTGATTAATTCCGTTTTGATCTCTTGCATGGGCATTCTACACTTGACATAGGTATGTTACAGAAGGTTCATTATCGAAGCCGAAAATTAAAAACAAGAATTTAATTTTGGAACAAAAAATCTTAAGATATAAATATAAGTAGTTTATAACATATTTTACGCACCTCACCTCCTCAGCTTCCTATGCTTAATTTCTCACACAGGTAGTTCAATATTTCTACTAAAGCGATTTTGCCAACATAGTATTCCACAACGACCAAACAGTGAATATTCTCTCCAAACATTATTTAATTTAATTTTAAAGGCTGGTTACTTTTGTTGAGTACCTTTGCTCGCAATTGTTTAGAAAATTTCCTGTTGCTTGAGATTACGTTTCTTAGAAGTGTTTAATGTTCGTCAACTACTGATATTTCGACAATGGCCTTAGCTGCCCTCATTTAGATTTAGCCACCATCATGATTTGAGGGTCTCCACAAGGCCTTCAACAAGGGTGGAATACCACTGAAAAGACCAATTGCATGTACATGTGTGCATGTTTGTATGTGTGTTTTCAGTTGTTGAGACTTCGACAAATACACAGTTTACAACGAAACGACAAATTTTAATACATGTTTCAAGTTTTTGTAAAAATATGTTGGAAATCCGGAACTTGGTGATAAATACCCTCGTAAATTTTTGGTTCACCAAAAGTGCTTTAAATTGTTTCTGATCCTTTTTACTTATTTTGAATAAATAAAATATGTTTAAACTAAAACTATTCAAAATTCTGAATTAAGATTCCAAAAAGTAACTTTTCCCGCTCTTCCTTAATTAATAATTCAGAATTCAGCATTCAAGAAATTAACTTTTCCCGCGCTTTTTAAATTCAAAATTCAGAATTCAGCATTAACGAAATTAACATTTCCCGTGGTTATTTAATCCAAGGTTCGGAAAATTAACTATTTCTGAATAAATAAAAACGAGGAAGAAGTTAATAATTTTGTACCTGTGTCAGTCAATTGTATAGTAAACAGAGTATATAAGCATGAATTAGTATTGCACGTGTACATGTGAGGTACATATAATTTATATTTCTTTGCCAAATTATTTTTTTTAAATATAAACCAGATGTGATATTTTGCTTTTCATCCCCCTATCATATACCACCAACCTGTGTATCTCCATCAACATTTTGTAAGCTTTATACGCCTGATAAGTAATTTAGCCTTGAAATGAGATTTTTCGAATTTTGAATTTTGAGATAAAGAACCACGGGAAAAGTTAATTTTTGGAATTCTGGATTTTAAATTCAAGAAGTGCGAGAAATTGCCTGGTTTCGAACCAAAAAATCTTGTATTGATCATTGCGTATTTATCGCTTAAAGTCAGAATTAAAACCTTTTAAATGAAAAATAGCATTTATCTTTTAATTGAAAGAATTTGTACAAAAAATTTGAACCAATGCTTTTTCGTGAACCAAAAGTGATCTGGATTGCACATTGCGGTCATCTGTTTGGGTAAGGTTTATAACATTTTAATGAAATATGGCATAAATTCTTAAGTTGCATAGATGTCCTCATAAATATTAAAATGAAAAGAATCGTTTTGTCCCTAACCAACAATAACCTAGATTGTAAATTTTTAATGATTGATTGATTGATTGATGGACGCTTAAAGTTTAGCGGCGAATATTTCATGCATAACATATTAATGAATGATGATGACGATGAATCCTGCTTTGTATTAGATCGACACGCTGAGTCGGATATTTAAAAAGCAACAGTCCGCACGAAAACATCTCACTTCACCCAGACACATTATTATGACTCTGAAACGACCAGTCGTTGCTCTTTTGCTCCTAAATGTTGCGGAGACGCAGCAAATATCGATGTTAATATCTTTGGTTTCATCTGAACCCACAAACTTCCGCACTCGGTGCGAATAGGCTTACCATTCAACCACCGAGGCGGCCAAATTTTAAATACAAAATACCATTAATTCTTTAGTCGAAAAGATATATATTCGAAATACAAATCAGTAGACAATACAAGTGATATACATACAGTTACTGAGAGATAACCGTTTCTGAGGCTATGTGGCATTCACGTCTAAATTCTGGTCGGAAAATAGTCCCTTTTCAAGAACAAAAATCCTAGAATGATATCCATGACATTCATTTTTCACTCTATTCAGCATTGCTTTAGTCTGTTGCAGTTCGGCTTTAAGTTCATGATTTCTCGAAAATATTAGTTTTTCTTTCAAACAATTCCTTTGTTTTTCTTGCTTCTTCTTTCATTTCTTAGTCTAGTAAGTCGGCCTAACGGATCCAAGATGTCCTCACAACTGCAAGTAGTAAATATTAAAAAGAAAAGTATTATGCATTCCATTGTTAGTAGTAGACCGTTCCGTTTAATTACTGTCTTAAATCTTGGTTTTTGGCCGAAGTATTGAGAAGATTTGTCAGGTACGCAGTGTTTCTATGTGCTGTCTATATTAATTGATAAGATGATATATATCAACCAGATTTAAGCTAGCGACAATATATTCAAATCAAGCTAGCGAACAATAAGTTCAATCAAGCTAGCGAACAAAAAGTTCAAACAAGCTAACGAATAATTAGTTCAAATCAAGCTAGCTAACAATAAGTTCAAATCAAACTAGCCACAATAAGTCCAAACAAGCTAGCCAACAATAAGTTCAATTAAAGCTAGCCACGGTCAGTTCAAATCAAGCCAGCGAACAATAAGTTCAAACAAGCTACCGAACAATAAGTTCAAATCAAGTCAGCAAACAATAAGTTCAAACAAGCTAGTCAACAATAAGTTCAAATCAAGCTAGCGATCAATAATAATAAATGATACAAAAAATAACATCAACATCCTACGGTCATTTTATTGAACCAACAGATACAATCATTTAAAAAAAAACCATATATCATTCACATAACAACATTTTCCATTTAAGTGTATCTTTACTCACAAGAAGTAGTATTGCATTAAAATATATTCAATCGCACTTAATATTTAAAGGAAAGAGAAATGAAATATATGCCAGAAAGACACAATCCACACCCCTTCTTGGTTGTGATATGAACGATATCTCGTTAAGATGTTGCATTTTCCTGGGGCACAAAACAAATTCTTAAAAAATAGTGCCTTACATTTCTTTCTTTTAAGAACTTCGTTTGTGCCCAAGGGAAATGCAACTTCTTAACGAGATGTTATGCAGTACACAATTAAGTACAAAGCAGGTTTCATTTATCATCACTCATAATTAATATGACATCAGTCTGATTATGCATGGAATATTTGCCACTGTACATTAAGTACAAATCAATCAAAAAATGTTTTTCCCATACGAGAAAATATATGGAAAAAGAAAGTTAGGTCAAATTTTAATGAGACTGAAAGTTTTATATTTATAATATCAAAAACTTGACAAAACTGGAAGCAATGATATTGCGCTTTTATTGATGTTCTTAATACACAAAGAAGCCTTCAATGTGAAACAATCACCCACACCACACGACATATTGCAGACGACTCCATGCTTAAAGACAAAGTTTTAGAAGAAAATTAAGAAATAACAAAATAAATTTGGGTCAGAAATGCCGAATATATATCAGCACAAACTACGGAATTTAAGTGAATGTTTTGATATGCATGACCTGCAATATTGTTGTTAACACTGAGAATAGTTCAAGACGTATTGTCGAATAGGGACCAAAGCTAAATCCTATGATCAGGACTTCTATACTCTATGTCAGGTTTTCTTGAAACGGGTAAAAAGGTAATGAAAGAAAACATGTATTCGTATAAAACAGTGTTTATTTTGTAGATTGAAAAGAGTCATGAAAGTTGCAATAATACTTTTTAGAAATCACTATATATTTTAAGCTGCGCCAAGTTTTATATTCCCTTCGGGGATTTTACATTCTAAAATAAGCCATTTGTTTGCCGGAAGTGGTTCTTTGCACGCGCTAGCGCAAGACTGGGAGTAAACATTGTCAATGCTGCGTAAAAATTAGGTAATTAAACTCAAATAAGATAACATGGAAAAATAGCTTGAGGCGCGCCTGAATGAAAATTTAAAAAATAACTCTTCTTATTTGAATCGCGAGAGAAGGTCCGAACAAAAGAAATATGCGCATTTTTTAAAAATACTTTATCTAGGTCAGACTTAAGCGCTCCCGCCAAAAACGAAGATGACCGACCCTCAATGTTAAATCTCCGTAGAGAAATTCAGGGGTAGATAATAGGATGTTAAACGTTATTGTACAGCGTAAAACATAAACCGTTTACTGTGGAATAAATCTTTCTTTTAAATAAAAATAAATACAAATCGGGAACGCACATATAATTTAATACTCCACAAATACCTGGCATAGAATATAGTAGTATCTGACATGTTTTTTTACAATCATCATTTTCGTGTATTATCCATTAACAAAATATAGTTGTACTAAAATTTGACCTAGTGACATAATTATGATAACCTTTATTGTAGAAATATTAAGTCATTAACTTTTAATAGTTTAAATTAACATGATTAAGCCATTTCAAATTTATTTCCAGTTTTTTGGATTTTAGTGATGAATAAGCGCAAGCAAGCGAAATTTTTTGTTAAAATTTTTCTTCCAAAGGCAAATATTTGAGTGCAACCTCAAAAACTTATGCGAACACAACAGTTGTTTTTTTCCTTTATTTTTGTATTGTTAGGAGCGAGAGAATATAAATGAAAATTTCTATCTATAAGTTGGAGCAAGTAAAGCTGTTTTGAAACTTTGAATCCATAATATGAGGAGCAAACTAAGAAATATTAATTAATTTGAGTTGCCAAATGGCATACATCTATTATATTTCTAAGACAAACCAGACCATTCTAATTCCAGTCTTATTAAAATTAACCACCGCATAGAACGTTTTGTTAAGTTGCTATATTTAAGTTTTTTAGGCAGACCTGTTAATTGGCCGCAACCTTGCATTTGGTCACGATTTCATTGTTATTTAGTTCATGTTCATCGAAAATTAGAGAAGCACGGTTAGTCCTCATGAGGAAGTCCAATTAATACGGCCAGACCGAATATAGATATACCAAGACAGTTTTGTAGTTGTTTTTATTAAGGCAACAATTAAACATGACCCTTAAAATTAATTGTAGGTTGACATTTATGCAAAGATACTTATACTCGCTCCAAAAGCAGTAAAAGCCGCAGTCAATATAGTTGAGAGGTAATTGATAAGGTACGGTATAAATAAAAGAGGATATAAACCGTCAACTTTAAATGAGGGTAAATATAATGTATGTGGAAAGAAAATGGTCTCAAAACATATTTCAAATCATTTAATAATACCTGGTACATAGAGAAGGGAGATGTTTGTGACAAAATGAAAAAAAAAAAAATTCATGCAACTTAACGGATCAAACGTTTAAGTTATCAATGGTTTGTCTGACTTGAAGTTTTCTGAAAACAGTTTGAATAATGTTTCACCCAAACACATGAAATGATTAAACGTAAATAACAATATCCAAACTTTATTATTCTGTTCAGCAGGAAAAAAGAATTAAATATGGAATTATAAGTTGCCAAAAATAAATTCAAAGCCAAAATTAAAACTGCATTTGCCGATAGATTTAAACAAAAGATAAATAAATAAATACATGTCGTATTGCGCAACGTTGGTTCATTGTACATCAGGGAATTTCATTAATTTGAAATAAGTCTATGTTTACCCGAATTTTTTAATATTGATTGAATTTTTATACACTTTCACCAAACGTTTCATGGCCCAGAAAACATTATCGACCGTAAATTGAAATATAATCTTCGATGAAATAATTATTATGATACACGCACATTACTTACGTGGCAGTTAATGCTACTTTTACCATTTGAGGCTGGTACCAAGATTGTTTGTAAGTATATTATTATCCATTCCTGAAAAAAACTCAAAATTTATTTGAACTAACTTTTTGGTCATGAGTACTTTCTTGCATTTTCCAATTTTGAAAACATCTTAAGGATGATATCAGAGTATGACATCAGAGAACACAGTCAAAAAATGAACATTTTAAGTTCTTAGTCAATGATATTACTGTACAAAAAATTTTATTTGCAAATTAGAAATGGATATAATTATTTTTTCAAGTGTTATTATTTTATTACTGGGATTTGCTAGTCACCTTACTAAATGGTTTCTAAAATTATAATTCATACACTGTTACAACTGGCGTCAACGTATGATCATCATCATCCCAACATAGCGGAAGAAAAATCACGAATATTTTTAGCTTTGCCAATTCCTCAGAGAAATAACTAAAGATAATTTCAACGACTATATCGTGTCTCGAAAATGGTATTATTAAATCATATTTTTGAATTGAAATGAACAGTAAAATTTTAAAAAGTACCTAATAAAGTTTGAGTGAACAAAAGAAAAAGAAATAAAGACATTTAAACTTGAAACATTTTGAAGATGAAATATAAAATCAATTTGAATCAAGACTAATTTTCAAAGAGATAAGTTATATATTATTCCGAAATGCCTTTCTTGTTGCTATGACGCAGGCATGTATACAACAGCTAAACACCAATATCTTAAAAATAGAAAACTGCAAAAATAAGATCTAAGATGACATCATTCAAAATGCCAACACATATGCATCTTGTATGCTTGCAATGTTTATGAAATAAAATTCAGATCTCAGTGAATGTATATATAATTGCAGATAATATTTTTGATAAATGATGAGAAAAATCTGTTTAGTTTACCCCCAAAATGGAACGTTGGGAGTAAGAATTATCTTATTATACCCCCGCAAACGAAGTTGCGGGGGTATATAGTGATCCTTATGTCCGTCCGTTCGTTCGTTCGTTCGTTCGTTCGTCCGTCCGTCCCTCCCAACCTCTAATCCACTACTCCTCTAATTTTGATTCAAATAAAGTTTATGTGAGATAAGACAATAACCCTCAAACAATTTTGAAGAAGAAATGTATAATAAATGAACATATTTTGTTGAATTAAGAATAATATCAATTAATTACTTTATATTACACACATCGTGTACGTTATAAATGTAACTTTGCATTTATCATTGGTATTCAAGAAATTACACTTAAGCTAGATGCAGTATCATAAATGTTAAAAATGTAAAACATAAAGGTTTAAGATTATACCATTTGTAATTTCCTATACATATGCATCTAGTATTGTTGTACTATATATAAGATCTAAGTGAATATATACTCATATATTACTATACCAGGCCCGTACCCAAACTTTTTGCAGGGGGTGCGACTCTTCTTAGGCGAGGGGTTTGGGGCCGCCAAGGCCCCCAATCGAGTCGAGGGCGAAGACGGTGAGGGGTCCAGGGGGGTGAAGCCCCCGGAAGCAGAAGAGAAATAGTAAAAATGAGGGTTACAATGGAATCTCCTGGACGACATTTTTCTAGTTTCTATCCCTTCAAAAAATGTTGAAAATTAAAAAGAATGATACACAAAAGTTTACACTTTAGAACATGGTTGAACTTCATGCTTAGTTTTTTACAACAAACGTGTTCACTGTCTATCAATCATTATTGGCTGGTAAGCATGATTTATAAAGGTTAATAGTCATAAATGATGCGTTGCAACTCCATTTTCCTGTGATGTTTCTTAGCAAAACTCCGAAACAACTTCATCGAGGTCAACTTTTTTAGCATAATGGATTTGCATTAAAGCAAGACCTGTCAATCTGCTCTCGGTCATTGAAGCCCTTATATACGTTCTCAAACGTTTCAGAGAATTTGCTCCACGCTCACACGAACAGCTAGTACTAGGAAGAGTGCAGGCTA
>JAULBM010136835.1:0-18413 GCA_032357055.1 Geukensia granosissima | reverse complement strand
CATTATTGTGTCCAACAAAATACTGTGTCCACACTTACCCAAAGGATCTTTTGTTCCCTTTCACATTTCAATGTGCTATGGTCGTATCATGCTACGCTTGCGAAGCACCTAAGTTATAACATGTTACTATGCAGAATATTGTAAAAAAACAATAACGACACGGCCACTGACATGATGTGCCGAACTAATCCATTTCACCCGACTTTTAGTGTGTTTCTATTGCTGTTTTCTCACACCTCTGTTCCAGGTTGGAGGAGGGTGAGCCCTTATCAACCGGTTTAATCTCGCCACATACTAATGTGCCTGTCCCATGCCAGGAACCTGTAGTCAAATGGTTGACTTTGTTTAATTAGTCATTTATTGTTATTTGTTCACCATTTTTATTTAATAGATTAGGTCGATGGTCGTGTTTTATGAAAGTTTCACATTTTGTATTTCGGGACCTTTAACAGCTTCTGTTATGGCGTGGACTCTGGTTCATTGTTAAAGGCTGTAATTGGACTTGTGTAATTTAAGATTCGACTCATGGAAAATCATGCCACATTTCATATTTTTATTTTGAACAATGATAGTTTAACCTGTGAATCGAGGAACTGCGAGAAACCCCCACTTTTCGTACATAAAGTCACTTTTACGAGAGTTTTTTTGTATAGGAGAACGTTCACAAGGGGTCATGTTTGGCTCTTAAATTCTAATCAAAATAAAACTGTCGAAAATACAGTCCAGACATTGTTGTATAATTTTATATATTTTCATTTGATACACAGGAAATATTGCAACAGCCGTTTTACGTCCATTTCATCAAAACGTATGTAAAACGGACGTACAGTACCACGCTTGAAAAACATACGTACAATATCACAAGTTCTACGCATAAAAACATACGTTTCACGTATGTTTGTGACGGACGTTTTACGTATGAAAAAAATCTGTTTAACATTCGTTTTAAAACAGGCGTTTTACGCATGGAAAAATTTTCTGCACCACAAACTTATAAACAACAACAGCCTTTTAATATTTTTGTGAAATTATGCTGACTGATTCAGTATGCAAAACATCCGTAAAACGCCTGTTTTTATGTGTGTAAACCATCCGTAAAACGTACGTTGAAAAACATCCGTTTTTCATCCGTTGTACTATACGTACGTTTTACATGCGTTTATAAACATTCAAAAGCGTATGTTGCTATCTTCCCTGTATATATACTTTTAATATATCATTAGTGGTGATGTCACCCTGAAGTAACAATGTAGCTTCACATTGCAAACTGAAAGAGTAAGCCATTTTTTGGCCAAAAAAAAGGTCATTATGGTTGAAATGAATTAGGTCGCCTGTTCAGATCAATAAGAGATTAAAGTTAGGAGATTCGGTAAGTGTTTGTTAAGACCATATCAATGCATAAAATACGCCATGAAATCTAGGTCAAAATATTTCCATGTGGTTAATTTTGGTATTTCTCCAGTTCGTTGAAAAACGAAGTAATGGTTTTCATACAGTAACATTCTAAAAGTGAAACGGTAACGTTCGAGATTATTTGATATTCTTGAATTTGGGGCCTTCGTGGCACCATCTTTTCACCGTATGATTATTATATGTCGAAAACCATATAATAATGAACCAATTCTTAATATTATTATATTTTGTAATCAAATGGACTAGGTTTACTCATGCCAATTGTTATGGGAGACGGTGAATACTGCATTTAGAGACCGTTTTACTACAATTTGCCTAGTTCTATCCTGGATGTTTAAGCTAATCGTGAAGACCGATTTTTTGCTGATAGTTTGTACATATGCTTTCATTTGTTTGAGCCACATTTTGCTATATTTGTCTTGCATTCTCTGAATATTTTTGTTCAATTTTGGCATTTACACACTGCCTTGTTTTATCACTTTTGCACAAAAATCATATTGGATCTGTTTTATTGAAATTTCAGGTAACCTAATTTTTTTTTATCAAATGCTTTGTTTTATTTTGAATACGGAGAGTATTTTCCTGAGGTCAGTGTATCTTGCTCTCTCTTATTGTACTTGTGAACGTTTTGGTTTTTATGTCGACCTCAATCATTAAAGTTTAAATCATTAAACATATTTATCAACCACTGTCCAAAATTAGGGGAAGGTTAAGCGCCTAAAAACATTGCTAATTCGCCACTTACTTTAACCGCTTGTCCGGATCCAAAGCCAGAAACCTGCATTCAAGTGGCTTTCCTCGTTTTCATGCATTGTTGTTTCTCCGTTTTACGTTAAGGGTGTAATTGGTCGATTTTTTTTACATTTGTACAGCTTCACATTTTATGTTGTAGGGCTGATGAGATGGAATGTCTTATTTTATTTTCGAAAAAAAGACAATCCATGTTATCAAAAGTTCACATTTTGTTAGCCATAAGGGAATTCAAAACATTATAAAAAGCTTTATATAGACTGACAAGTGTCTTTTTAGCCCATGTGAGTAGTTCTTTGAGTACTTACATGTACAGCCATGTTTGGACATCATGTCTGTCTGTCTGATTAACTGTCTATATATATTATAAGTTCAACTCTTCCTTAGCCGTTCGGTTCATTTTAGGGAAACCTTATATTATCTTAAGTTCAGGCACGTCTATCAAATGTTTCCAAGGGAAGATAATTCAGCTTAAATATTGAACAGCTGAACGTGTGTTGAGGAAAAGGCAAAGTATAACACAAGAGAAAACAATTACTTTTAGTAACGCAATATGTCCATTGCACCTGTAGAGAATAGCTTCAAAGGCAAGAATATGTCAAAAGTTAAAGGAAATTCTGCATTTATATACTATTAAAAAAAGTTTTGCAACACTTGCAAATTACATTATTTTGCAAATGATTAAGTTTGATTATTTAAACAAAGCTTCAAACATTTTTTTTTCCACAGAAAACTGATTCAAATGTCTGACGTTTAAAACAATACTGGAATCATCCAATGATTCTAGAGTAGAATAGGATAAGTTTTTAAGCGAGATAAACCATTATTTTGCAACATAACGTCGAAACAATCCCTAGAAGCGAAGGCGATATTTAACTGATTACATGAATAAATGCCAAACTTGATGTTCAACTTGTAGTAATAGCTAGCTATAAGATGTCACAATCCACATTCTTGAGAGGAAGAAAAAACTCCGTGACGGAATCCTACCCCTGTCCCTTTGCCTTTTGCTGTTTGGAAATAAATTTGTTGTTTCTTGTAAAATGAAAAAAGTGCTAGGCTTAAAATAGATCCAATATCATGAATTTATACCCCGACTATTTGTTTTTCTTCAGGCTTTGTTTATTTTGCACAATTTTGACTATTATTCGGGGAACTTGAAGTTGAACTGACGTTAAATGACTTCATCACTAATTGATTTTAAAAAGTATTAAAAAATTAATTATCGCACATTGTTGTAAACCAGTATGTTTTCCTTGATGGTTCACTTCTAGGTTTGAAGAAACATACGATAAATTCTTTTTTGCAAGACTTTTTAGCAGTATATAACAAATTATTTCTTTGATTATTCTTATTATAGCAGCGCATTTTGCTGAATTCAAATGAATAAATACGTGATGACATAGACGAAAGAAGGTCAAATCATCGATAGTTTAATACGTCACAAAAAATTACCTTGTAAAAGAAAATTGTTCCAATGGAATTAATCAATCTAATTTAACTAATATTAAATATAGAATGTTTATATCTCAACATTTTTAAAATACTGAAGGATTGGAAAACTTAATTTCCAGAAAGATCGTAACCACTCCTATCTAAACATAAGATAAAATGAAAAGTTATCGATAAAAACTGATTACCAAAATGCTTCCAAATTATAGAAACAAATGTAATAATTACTGATGTTCATTCCTGTCTACTTTCATGATAATGAATATGAATTAAATTAGGCAAAACATACAGAACTATTTTCATAACATGAAGCAAAGGCGACTAAAAGCCTCTCTGTTAGATTTTCCTTTCCTTCAATAAAATCAGAAAATTACATTAGGCAGATTTTTAATGTTAACTACAGAAATACATTGTGCTTACTGATTCTTGAGAGATAAGAAATTCGATATTGTATTGCTTTACATACATATGTTGTCTGTTTTTATAACATCTATTGATTATGATTAAAAGTTATGTATTTTAAATTTCAACTATACATTATTGGAAATAAGTTAGCTACAGCAAAGGAATTTCGTATTAATAATAACATTTTTACTATTCATTAAGTACAAAGCTCTTTCAAGTAAACGATCAGGTTCTGACAGAATTTTCTTACTTTGAATAGTTCCGGTATCTTACTGACAAAGAAAAAAATTAGCAGCTGAAAGAGATGATTTAAAACCAGTTTTAATTGATTGAATTGGTTAATGATTTGGCACTCAAACGCTTTCACGTGAAGTACGCCTAACCACAAAAATTGTGCCAACTTGATTACAAAAATGTAAATATCGTTAAAACCCAATTAATCGCTAACATCTAGAGATAGTCAGTTCATACAGATGTGATTAAAGACAATATTCAATTTGTAATCGATAATCTATATCTTGATCAAATCAGAGTTAGATGCAGTAATTAATGTCTACATTTTCTCTCATGCCAAGGGGATGTATTCAATGTATTGGCAACACTGTTATTTTACACAAATTGAACTATTTGCCGTGGAAACATAGAATTTATCAATATATCGCTGAGGATAAGCAAACAAGGATGTGTGTTTCTGTTCAATGCATTGTTGGAAATAAAACTGATATACAAATATTATATCGTTCATTTGCTACATAACAACTTTACAAATCATGTGAAATACCATCGATTAAATAAGGTAAGTAATTATGCTTTATTTGTTTATTGTATTAATTAATCATATATATTCTTATTGAATATTTAACAGTGTGTTCGATTATATTTTCAGAACCTAAATTTATCTAAATATTAAAAAAAAGAATGTAGATTTCAAAGTGGAAATAATAAATATAATATAACAAAGCACTTATTAGGTGAACAGCAGCCTGTTATTCTTGCGTTTTCATTTTTAATAATTTTAATATTTCAACATTCTTAAACTAATATTTCAACATTCTTAAACTACATGTATTAATGTTAATTAATTAAGATTAATAGGCATCTTGGAATGTTCAGAATAAAATTTGTCACGTGTCGTTAAAATTATGTTTCAAAGAAATTAAAAAACTCTAAAAAATGCACTAAAAGTGAATTTCGCATTTTTTATACTGTACACTTTGCAAAAACTAATGAAGTATTTGAAATTGCTTCTATGAGACATGTTTTTATCTTCTTTTGTCATTAAAAGTGATGCAAAAAGCTTTCAAAAGCACTGAAAACTCAGTAATGGTATTTTACATTTGCATTAAGATTACCCCCATCCCGAAAGCAAGGCAAACGGAGTAAAACCTCAAGATTGAACATCCCCTCACCTTTACATGAAGCTCTAATCGCTAGGTCGGCATTTTGTCATTTTGATCAATATCTTTCATGCAAATGATAATTAAATATCTTAAAATAAGTTTGTGAGTGTAGGTGCAATATCCGACCATATACCACGTACAGGAATTACCAATTAACGCTAGTCCAGTGACGTACATATTAAGGTATACTGGGATGTGTGGTATTTTTATTTCAAAATACAACACTGACGACCCTAATTACTATAAGAATAAATATTTAATTCGAGATGGCCTTTACCAACCCTATCATCAAAAACAGTTTGGTTCTTTTCGTCGAATGAAATCATAGCTGACTGGTTGGTTTTCATATATTGCTCAGAATGATATTGAGAAATCTGGTAAACACTTTTCTTGTTACTCAGAATGTATCAGGGCCTCCACTGAACAAGGTAAAGCTTATAATTTTTTAATCATACCAATTTTAAGCACTTACGGATGTAAGCAGGTAAGGATTTAAAATTTTTGTCACAATTTGGTCTCCTCGGCCTCTTTCTTTGATTTATAGGGTAAAGTATATATTTTACCAGTTACCGCCACTTCATATTCTTAGAATGGTTTGATAGCTAATAAAAATCATTTTACAAAAGTTAACCATATTCTAGATTCCAATTCTTACTAGTTGGGTGCAAATAATTCCAATGTCAATATAAACACTTTTACCTCCCGTTTTAAACATTAAATAGAGTTCCGTGACTTATCTTATAGTTTATATTGTTACTTATTAACTCATGTTCGCTAGATTTATTATGCAAATTTTAACCCTTGATTTTCAATTGGGGTAAGTATCAATGTCCAACAAATTCAGACTCCTGTGGATATAAGATGTAAACCTTGTGATGAAACATAAATGCCAAATTTTCTTTGGCGATTACGGGAGTTCATCCCCTCCCCCCAAAAATGAAAAAAATTTGAAAAAGACCCTACATCCATCTACGCATACCCGCACAATATAATACTTGGTCACATTTGGTAGGACATAAATATGTCATAGCTGCCCTTGGAAAATTTCCAAAAAAAAAAATTGTGCATATTGAATACCATTGAAAATTTACATATATAAGACCTAGGTTTGCCTTGAAATATTTGATATTATTGCTACTTCATCAATTTGTAATAATCAATATCAACAAGCCTTTTGAGATAAATCACCGTCAAATTGCTTATCAGGGTTCCTAATGCATGTGATGGTGGATTATGTGTTACTTTAGAAGAATCTAAAAACGCAATCATGTGTAACAGACGCCTATGTTGATTAATTCTTAAGTCGTCAGATTTCATTTGATTCTGAAAAAAAAACATTTAAACTCTACGAAAGCCGTTCATGACCAGGCGACCGCTCAAAAAAGGAACCGTAAGCTGTACACGTAGTTGTGCGTAAATTTAAAAAAAAAGTAATTATAGTGCACTTCATAGTCACCAGTCTTTGTTTTGATCTACGACCACAATGGAATATTTTCCTTATTGTGACTGATTCTGAAAATTCAATACTACTGGTGTCTTTCAAGAAACTACTTACGCTTCCGGTTTTTTGGTTGGGGTCTTTATTGTCAATGTATTTTTTCATGTTTTTACTTACATGCATGTGTTGTATTTTTTTTTTTTTTTTTTTTTTTTTTGGCGAGTTTCATTTTTATTATTCCTCACGACTGCGACAAGTGTATAGAAATAGGACGTCCGGGTTCTGGGAAAGCATTTGTTAATGAAGTAGTCGTAAGTTAGATTGGATTTTATAAATTCTCAAACAAGTCTTTCAGTGAGGACATTACCAGTGTTTGGTGAAATGTCGCGCTTTCAACAGTTTAAAGATTTCATGCCATGTCCCTCGACTGGTTCCTCTTGTTTAGCAATTTGTTTTTTCTAGCTACCTCTTTTAAACATAAATTGATTGAACTCCAAAGAGTTCACATATTGTCAATAAACAATACTGTACATGCCTTGTTTGTAACCGAAATATAAAACATCTTTGCTGCTGCGCCTGTTTCACGTCTGTTTTGTGTGGTTCGTTTAGTTTTCTGTGTAGTGTTCATTGGGCTTAATTATTTGTATTTTGTTAATTTCTTATTATAAATAGTATCTGCCATGATGTTTTCCAATCTTGGGTAACGTGGAAATCTTAATGCGACTGAATACTTCCCAGTTCAAACGTCTAGTTATACACTGATATGATAATCAACTTATTAATGTAATATTTTTTACTAACGGTAACGCAATATTTTATTTCTTTCTTCACTCAAAAATTATACAGAAGTTAAAGATACTCAACTCCAATAGAAACACAACACCAGACTTCTATCGCCCTTGAATCAAAATTAATTGTGATTGTTTTCAACTGATTTTAGAGCCATTTAAGCAAACCTTTTTACGAATTTATTTTCCTTTTCGTAAACTATATTCAATTTTACTGAGCTGAGGGAAATTGCGGATTTTCATAATTTTGGTAATAAAACATCAGAAATTGCAAAAAATACAGAAAATGATAAACGAGACCTTGTGCAAGATTATGCCAGTTTGGTTATTTTTCGTGAAGTAATATCAAGCTGTTAATACTACATTATTACTATATGGAAAATAATTACCGCGAATGTTGCGTTTCTGTTGACACTCAGTATAGTTAAAAAAGATTTGTTAAATGCATCATAGGCGTTGTGTTACCTAAAAATGTGTGGTTAATGTCAATTATAGGAATTCAAAGAAACGACAGCAAAACAATCTGGGATATAAATACTGGCAAGATTTAATTGTTTTTCCTTCTAACAAAAAGAAATGAGTGAAAACCCTAAAATAAATGATAGAATACTAGAACGTTTATGCAGATATCATCAGAAACACAAATTCTATAACAGAACTTCAATCAGGAACAGGATAAAAACTTTACCAGTAATAAAATTATTCTCTTTCAAACGTTGCCTAAGAAGGATGCTTAGGTGGTAGCATGACACCTCATGTGTCTTCTAGAGGTTAACTGAAGGTCAGTCAATTTAGAAAAAATAGCATAAGCTTCACTTGAAGATCCATCCCGTTGAATATATGGCGAAGATTTCATTTAACTATTAAACTTTCAAAACCATTTTTAATCCAGATTTTGGTGCTCGGTTCATTTACGCCATAGTTTCAGTTTTTATCTGTACGTATTTTCTCAACTAGTTTAATTTGTGTTTTCACAAAAGTAGAGACCTCTAGATATGATAACTATCTGCTTGATGTCTCCTTAACTTAAGCGCCATATCTTTATAACTTTTCAAAGATTTACAAGTAACTTTGTGATTTATTTAATATGTTCGGTTTATTGTTATAACTCCGTCCCTGAAAAACTCGAAAACAAACTTAAACCGCGAAAATGGACTATGACAATATTTAACAAAACAGTTCCGCTGCTATTCCATCATGTCCCTAGCAAACTTTTAATCTTTTTTGTTGTTGCTAATGTTAAAATGAGAAGACATCTTCTCTACCAATGTGTATTACCTTTATGGAAAACAGAGACAATTCAAATTCAACATGTAGAATCATTTTTATTTTTGTAATGTGATTTTTGTTCACAATCCATTACCACTATATTATCTACGTTATGAATCCCAGAGCTGTTTGCTTGTTGTGGGTGGTTTGATATAGCTGTATATTTCTATTATCTCTGTTACAGGCAGAGTATTGAGTTCTGAATTACATGCATATAATCAATTGACCCATTTTACAGTCTTTTTGATAGTAATTGTCATCTCATGAGACACACCTTTTTTTCTGATGATCGGTTAATGATCTATTGAAATGGTCTATCTTTTTAGATAATCTTTAAAGAAAGTGTTAAAAATGAACACCTTCAAAGTGTAAAAACTGATATCAGATTTCATGTTTATCCATAGAGGATAATTTAGGTTTCGCTAAGCCATTTAATAGCAGATCAAAACAAAATCTTTTCATGGCATTTACTCGAAGTTCAAACATGTTCTTGTTTCGAACAGCTGCAATCTAGAATTCTCCAAAAGGCTTTTAACAAGGATGGAATACATTCTTGTTGCCAAGAAGACAATAAAACTTTGGACAGTAACATGTTACAGTATTTATGTTGAATCCTAATATTCCCAAATTCCTCATGACAAAATAATAAAAAAAACTGGACAACGGACACAAACTCTTTTTGCTTTTCCAGGTGATAAAGTCATAAAAGATCCTTCATAAAATAACATTCCAATCAGAAACTAACAATCTTTCGTGGGTTATTCCTGTTTCGTGGTCAAATGGAACCAAACTTGAAAAAAAAACACCAATAGCTCTCTTATCTTTCACTAGATACTGAGTTTCTTACGAGTAATAGCACAATAGCGCTTTGATTTATATTTAGTTGGCAGCTTGCATATTTTTCAAAGATACATAAACTAAGTTTGTATAATTGTATTTTACAAATTACAATGTTGGCAAGTTGTGAAACATATTTTTCCAACAAATATTCAATAACCTGACAATCTTACCTACGAGAACACAACGCAAGCACGGGGAAGCCTTTTTACGACCTCCTCACAACGCAAGGGAAAAAGTGCGCAATACTATGTAAAAAAGAATATTCCTTTTGTGAGCTTGTAAAATTCTGTGACTATACATGTATGGTTCAAGAATATAAACGAACAGCTTCCATTTATG
The DNA here is from genome assembly GCA_032357055.1 of Geukensia granosissima. Taxonomy (NCBI): domain Eukaryota; kingdom Metazoa; phylum Mollusca; class Bivalvia; order Mytilida; family Mytilidae; genus Geukensia; species Geukensia granosissima. The sequence goes on along the minus strand of JAULBM010136835.1, from coordinate 8,319 downwards.
GACTTTAAATTGTTGTTAAGGTCGATTATGACCCTTTTTGCAATAATAAAAAGTACTAGATTTACCTTAAATATTGTTCAGGAAATAATCTCATGCAAATTACGGAATAATAGTCAGGTCAGTGCCTCCTATCATTCTTGTTGGCTCACTAGTGGATCGAACTTTTTAAAGTTCAAGGATTGCGTGTTCTTGTCTTCCAATATTATATATTTCATTAACTCTCCTTTTTTATAATGGCCTGTGGATTTTCTTCTTCAGTACACCCCACTCATCATTGATATTCCGGCGTCTTTTATGATCTTAAATCAACAGTTGTTAATGGAGGACGTTTTTGTTGTTCCATTTTCTATTTGGGATCTGTATAATCCAAATAAACATGTGTGTGTCATTGGTTTTTTTTAATTTTCTGTCGTCTTTCAATTTTGTTAAATTAGAGTTTGTCTGAAGGGTCAATCGTGTCAATTGACTTGACGCATTTATTCCGTTTCTCGTCTTCTTACTAAATAGTCCCAAAATGTCAGTTACAAAGTTTGATACCAGTTTTGCTACGCAAAAAACGCAATTTATAAATGTGCATGTAGAAATCATAAATTTTTGAAGTCCGATACGGAAGGGTTAACATAAAACCTTGTTCATTTACTAATGAAGGCTGATCATCAACAGTCGCTTATCAACAAAAAAGTGGGACGTCTGTAGTAGCTTACAAATAAATACATGTAGATGGGACACTAACAAGAGCTTTCAAGAAATACATGTACTGTAAGTCTGACAACAACAATAGCTTACCAGAAAAAACTTACGACAAGAGAGATGACTTTGAATTTCCCATTGTAAACTTTCCGTTAATGTCTAGTATCATTCCAGCCGTACCTGCATACGGAGTGCATATTTCTCAGTTGATACGCTACATTAGGGCTAGTGCATCATATTAGGATTTTAATGATAGAGGGTTGCTGCTGACAAGAAAGCTACCGAGCCACGGGTTCAAAGGGATACATTAGAGTCATCAGTCCAGAAACTTTTCGGTCGTCATCATGATTTGGTTGACCGGTACGGAATATCCATTTCACAAATGACAATGTATATCTTCCCACTGTGGTGACTACAAATCCGTTCCTATAAAAGTTGTGACTATCACTGATTTCGACTATTCACCGCCCTAGTCTACGACGGGTGACACTAGTGGAGCAGGAGTTGATTACCCTTCCGGAGCATCTGAACACACCCTGATTTTTGTAAGGTTCGTGTTACTCTAGCTTTATTTTTCAGTGTGATTTTTTGTGTTCTGTGTTTGTCGTTCGTCTCATTTTGTTGGGCATGGTCTTCTCTGTCTTTTGACTTGACGATATCTGTGCACCTTTGGTATCTTCGAATTCCTTTTACCAACAAACACATGTTAGTGGGACATACAAACAGTAGTTTACTATCAAATGAATGCAGTTTAGAATGTTAAAAGTAGCTTACCAACAGATATATCTAAGTGGGACATACTAACAGAAGATTACCAACAAATGCATGTCAGTTAGAGATATTAACAGTGGCTTACCATGTAAGTTTGAGATTTTAACATTGGCTCTTCAACAAATACATATATGTTTGAGATATTAACAGTGGCTTTACAACAATTACATGGAAATTGGACATATTAAAAGAAGCTTGCTAACAAATGCATGTAAGTGGGACATATGAAACAGTAGCTTACCAACAAAAACATTTACGCAGGACATATTTACAGTAAATTACCAACAAATACATGTAAGTGGGTCATATTCAAATTAGCTTTCCAACAAATACATGTAAGTGTGACATATGAAACTATAACTTACCAACAGATGCATTTAAGTGGGACATATTTACATTAGCTTACCAACAAATACATGTAATTGGGACACAGTAACTTACCAACAAATACATTTAAGTGGGACATATGAAACAGTAGCTTACCAACAAATACATTTAAGTTGTTTATCACTGCAAAAGTGATAACTTTGTATACAGGAAAAAATATGCACAATTAAATTATACTTGTTAAATTTCTCAACACAATACCCTATATGTAAATGTTGATCTTCTATGATTTTACTTGTAAAACTACTCGCTGGTTGGCTGATTTTCTTAAGTTTTACCAAAATGGATGTGACAACGGTATAATATATTTATTTACCAGTATCATTGACTGTAAATCAGTCCTCACCAGTATTCTACTCTGTGGATGAACATTTTAAATAATGAAACACGAGCTATAGATGCAAAAATCAGATTGCTAATCCCGAGGCAAAGTTGATCTTATATTGTAACCATACTTATTTGCTGGCAAGTTTTTCCCTATAACTTTTACAGTTGTTTGTTTTTATATTTGTTTATTTTGTTTATTCAAAATAGTTTCCTTACCTGAACTGATTGAATAAGTTCAAGTAAGTCTACTTATTAAAAAGACTTTCACAATGGTATTTGAATACTTTTATTTTGTTAAAAGTGTGCCCAAATATATGTAATAATTCGTAGACTTGAGGTCAAAGAATAGAACAAAATAAATTCCCAAAAAGGACTTGATTGATTAAATGGATTTCATTGAATAGAAATACAAATACTTGTTTCTTTTAAGTTACCTTAAAATTCAGAATATAGTTAAAGTTGAGAATGCTTACTTTCATAAATCATCGATTTATTGTTGAACCTTTGGACGGTCTGGGTTGTGATAGTTAAGTATGACTACTGTTATCAGGCAGTTAAACGACATCCCTTAGCTTAAACAAGATTTAAAAGCATAAGATTTAACGAGGAACTCCTCTTGTCAAAGGATACTGAAAGTTTAATTTGAGGACTTTTTCATTTGTAACTTGCAACTATGCGCCATCTTTCAAAGATTTTGTTACAGAGTTCGTATCATTTTTATAACTCGGAGCTCAGTATCCGACGGACGTTACTATATTTAAGATGGTATCATTAGAATTCATATTCTGCACAATCAAAAGATGGTTTTTTGGTATTTTGACCCTTTTAAAAGACACCTCCTATCTTTTGGAACGCCTTCCCATTTTAAGGTCACCAAACCATCATAGGTCTTTTTAGAAAGATTATTCTTTCTATACCTTTGCTTCCATCCGAGTATTGTCTGTATTTTCCTCATACAATTTATTGCAGAAAAAACTCAGTGTTGTCATTAGAACGTTTACTGTTAAAATCTGCGTGTACAAATTTCACATTTGGATTTGTTTGGTTTAATGTTAATTGGAACCAGAAACCTTATTGGATTTGTAATTTGTAAAGTACCCATCTTCTGTAACAAATTTATCATGTTCAATGTAAATTTTATGTAAATTGTCTACAGAAGAACGAGCATAACAAATTGAAGTGTATACTAGACTTTTTTCAATTTCTTACGAAATTTTATCCATTACAAAACTAAGTGTCCGTAAACATCATAGAAAGTCACTGTAAAGTTGAAACTGAATGGAGTTTATTTCTCAACAAATATCGATTTATAATTATCACATCTCCATCTACAGGAAACATCCATCAGCAGACCTTAAAATAGTCAGGATTTACGCTGGTTAAAAAAGGTGCGGTTATAGATTTTCCGTTTTTTATTTGATATTTTGTTGATTAGATCTGTCTTTGAAATTCCATATTATAGAGATATCCATTTGAAGTGTACAGAAATATAATATTCATGCTACAATGTCTAATGGTGTCAGTTGAAGTTCAATTTTTGTACTTGTTGTGGCTTTAATTTTTGAGATATAATTTCAAAGAATGAATATGACTAGAAAAGAACAGATTCATGAACAAGACCTACTCATATCTAAGCACTTAATTGTAGATTTGGTGAGTTGTTCTCTTAATTTAAATACAATATAGTAGCAGTATTCACCATTGAATGAAACTTTAATGTATCAATATGAGAAAACTTGTTTGTAAAATGCATATGGGGAACTAAAAAGAATTCAAAGATACCACAGGGGCAGACAGAAATCGTTATATCACAAGTCAGACAAGACTATGGTCAACAAAACAGAATCTAAAGAACAACATAGTATGCACAACACTACACTGAAAGCTAAAGCTAAAGAAACACGAACCCTGCCAAAAACCAGGGTGATTTCAGATGCTTCGGAAGGGGTTTCAACTCCTGCTCTACTATTGGCAGCCATACTGGTACTCGGTAGACAAAGCCGGTGTATAGTCGCAATCAGTGTTAGATACAACCGGTAAAGGATCGGATTTTTCGTCACAACAGTGAGAAGATATCCATTTTAGTTAGTGAAATGGATATCTCGTATCGGTCAACCAAACATGATGGTCACTGAAAAAATTCCGGATTTAATCTTTCTCCGGTTCAGTAGCTTTCTTGTCAGCAGCAACCCTCTATCAATAAAATCTTGATAAGAAGCACACACCCTGGAGTATTTTATTATATGAGAAATATACACTCCGTTTGCAGGTGCGGCTGGAATGTTGCTAGACTTTAACGGAAAGTTTATAATGGGAAAATCAAAGTCATCTCTTTTGTTTTAAAGTTTTGTTTTCCACCCGCCCTTTTTGTCAATTTCCAGATGTAAGTCAAAGTATGAAGCAGACCTTTCAGACTTAATCCTGTAAGTCGTCCAAATTCAAGTAAACATAGCTTTCAATCTTTCAATGTTGTCCTTGATCTCTAAGATCTTCAACAAGGAACTCAATCGGGTCTTTCATTTAAGCCTAAATGCATATCCGAAGACGAATAATACCGTAAAGCATATTTATATCATATCATCTAATATTTTGTGGTCCTACAGTGCCTTCTATAGACGAAACCATTACATTCCTTCTAGACTCATACTCTATATAGAGTAATGTTATGATGGAAACTAAAACATTGTGAATATTTCAAACTTCAAAACGTCTTGGGATCTGTGCAAAAAATAATACACAAAAGTCAGTTTCTCAAACCTTTGTGAAATTTGTAGATATATTTAGTTTTTCAGACATAATAAAAAAATGTAAATAATATTGTTATTTAATTTGATCTGCAGACCAGTTTAGTGAGTTTTATTTCATTTGTATAGGTAGGGACTATATCATTATACGATTAAAAATCACCGTAAGTGAAAGCCAGAACAACAAATAAAGTAGAAAAACAATAGTATTATTTTATAAAACAGGAAACTATGTTTTACGGAACACATAAAATCGTATAATAGGCTTTACTTCCAAACGTGATCGTATGTAAAAATATGTTTACGCAATATTAAAGACTAAACAAAAAAAAACCAATCTAGTCAAGCGAATTTTTAAAAATTGTATGGAATTATATTTTTTGTTTTAATCAATAGAACAAAATCTGATAAATTTGATAAACTTAATAAATAAAGATCAATTGATTTGTTGTTACTATTGTTTAAGTTTGAAACAGTAAGTTAGCATTTTGGAAATATTATTGAACTCCAAAGATATCTGGAAGTAATTAAAAGGTTCTTATCATCGACCCAGCAATAATTTGAGGTTGCAATTTTTCACACTACTTTTAATTTAATTATACATGTCCGTAATTTGGATTACTGTTAGACGTTTAATATATAGAACGATGCTATTGTTTATAGATAGAACGACGCAATTGTCTAACGAGGGTTCCTGAAAGTCTTTTAGATATATTAGAGATCGTACAAAGTTAAACACATGAAGAAATGTGTCTCATTGGGAAATTCATGGTGAACTCCAGATGATAGTTCATTTATCAAAATTGGACTTAAATAGAAAATGTTGAATGAAGGAGTATGGAAGGGGCAGTTTAAATAAAAAAGAATTAAATATCGAAGTGTCAAAACTTAATGTTTCAAGATTGGAGTCAACATTTAAAGTAGACATTTTTACCGTATTGTACATTTTGACAGAACCAGTGATAAAGCTGTAGTTAGCTAGAGGCACATGTCGGTAAGTTTTGCATCCATTAAAGGCAGATATATATATATTAAAAGGAAAACAAATGGGGAAAATCCGGGTATCTTTTTTAGTAACTTAAATATAAAGGAATAAGAAGACCAATTCGAAACAAAACACTGAAAGGCTAAAACCTTCTTATTGTTTATTATAAAAAGAAAGACAAGGGCAGGATACATTTGAAGAGGCAAATAAAGAGCCAGTTCATGGTTACAAAATAAGAGGTTAACACAAAACTGACCAAAAGTTTAGTTTGTTTAGTAGTTAAATATATCTTATAAGTTTAGATTTTAAAGAATCGTTTGAATTTCCTCTGCTCGGATCAATTTTACCATGACAAAAAGATTTAATTTTCATAACATGTTATTCATAACATTTATTTACCCGAGTTTACAATAAAAGAGCATTAATAAGACGTTTAGGAGAATCGTTATTCTTTGTTCTTTAAGACGTGTCCTTGAAATATTCCGGTTTCTTGCGGTTTAATCAAACCAGCTGCAATATGCGTTTGAAATTCTGTCTTAAAAGTTTCCTTTTTAGTCGACGACTTGTCTCTTCAATGAATGATGTTTACGAAAATGAACAAATTATTAGCAAGGATTTTTGTAATCTATCCGAGAATCTATATTATCTAATCAACTGGTATTTCATTCGCCTAGTTCATGTTTATATTTCGTTTTTAATTTGAACGTTTGTCTTTGTTTTGGCGTTTCTATTTGTCGAGATATGAAAGGCCATGTTTGTGATATAAACGGTAATGTCACTTATCAGACCTCATTGAACTTGCTTGATGTATCACTATTTCATAAATCTTTCCAATGCTTAAAAATGCTGGTTTAAGTCCTTCAATGATATTAGTTATTTTTAAAAATAGCCCAAAGGGAAAAAAATGGTTAGGAACTTAAAACTTTAGTTCGTTTTGTGCATTTAAATGTACCTGTTTTGCAAAAAACAATCAAAACTAAAGTATACGATAAGAGAGACGATTCGTTATTCCCTATTGTAAATTTTCCCTTCCTTGACAGCAACATCGCCAACGCTGTATACATATATCAACTTGTAGTTTTGCACGTGTGTGCAGTTTAAATGAAAAAAAAAAGTTATCATTCTATTACTATTAAATTATTATGCTAAGGATTGTTGTTTTAAAACATTCACTGAATTCTATCATAAATAGAAAGATTTTTTACGTTTGGCAGCACTTGCAGAAAAATGATGAAACGGGATATCAAATCCAACGTTTTATGGAATTTCTGTTAATAAAGCTCGGTACTTTGAGCACAACCCATTTAGACTTATCAGCTTAACCTGTAGAAGTTCAATTTTGACTGTTATTTGGCGGATGGCTGTTTCATTGACAATCATGTCCATATCTCCTATTTTTATGTTATAAACTTAATTATAAATATTATCTTTATTACACTAATATTAGTGAAAATTTTGTTTTTTGGATTTAGCTTGAGTCTCTGCTCATTAATTAAATTTAAAACTAATTTTAGTCAGTATTTTGTTACATTGTTGTCGAACACACTCTTAATACTTTTCAATAATATCTTTTTTTCTTTTTCTCTAAACGATATTTTTACACATAAGCCAGCTCGACTTGTTTTGTTAGTTGGGTAAGCTTATAGAACTAGATACATTATCAAATATTTTGGGATTTTGAATAAGCTGCCAGAAACAGTGAGTCTTTTTTCGAGGTCGGTACACCATGGTTCTATTTGAATTTGTTCGAGTACTATGTTACGACTTTTAAAGTTAAATCTTATGCAGTTGGCGCTAAAGATTTGTTTTTGTGTCGTTTTGTCACACCGTTGACTTAGATTAGGGGAAGATTTGAGCGCTCATGTATGTCATTTGACCTTGACCTATTATTCATTGTCTATTGACTTACGTTATGTTTTTGTGATAAAGCCATTTTTAGTTCAGACACATTATAAATCATTATTTTTTGTGTGCAAATTCATTTCTATGTGTAAGTGTAAGCCAATAACAATAGCCTCAAATGCCCATTTCTCGACTTAAATGTATCTATTTCTCAAAGTAAAATCTCCACCAAAATTTACGACAAATGGGACGATTTCTCATTCCCAATTGTTAATTTTCCCTTCCTTGACAAGGACGTTCCTTTGGCTCCTTCGTACGGGGTATTCATCTCTCAGCTTGTTCGGTATGGCCGTGTATGAAGCTATGTTTCAGACTTTAATGAACACAATCTCTTTATAACTGAAAAATTATTAAGTAGAGAATTTTGTTACAACAAATTGATTAAAACATTCACTAAATTCTTTCATAAATATAGAGATTTGGTATCAAAATTCGGATGTACTTGTAATCATCTTATAAAACATGGGATATCACATCCTACTTTTGACGGAAACGTGGTAAATAAAGCTAGGA
>JAULBM010136724.1:0-18413 GCA_032357055.1 Geukensia granosissima | reverse complement strand
CTGTGTCCACACTTACCCAAAGGGTCTTTTGTTTCCTTTCACATTTCAATGTGCTGCGGTCGTATCATGCTGCGCTTTGCACCATTCTTATGTAGATGGCACTTTTAATTTCTAAATACAGTAGAAAAACATTGGTGAAGCCATGCAGAAAAATCTGGTCAATCTCTCAACAGTCCGACTGAGAGCATTAATTTGCTGTGTAGGACTTTAATAACTTTCACACCCCACACCCCCCTCCCCCCAAAAAAATCTGCTATTGCAATACATGATAGTTAAGTGGCAAAGCGACTTGCACCAAGCTAGGTATCCTTACAGCAGGGGTCATTTCAACATGAGAAGTAGTATGGTCGGAAACAGAAAAATATCTATTGTGTTACTTTTTAAGATATTATCACCTGTAAGTTTGTCAGTATAGGAATTAGAGTTACATTTTCTCAAACATTAGAGTATTTCTGCCATAATGATAATCATTTTTTCAGACTTAATTATTTCATTAACAGGATAATCAAAATTCAGTGTGCATCAATTTATTATGTATGGCAAAAAGAAATGTTTTTAATGAGGTTATACATTTTTAAAAGTTTTGCTCTACAGTAAAGGGGATGTTTGACAAATATTTATGAATACATGTATTATCTTTTCAATATTAAATGGACTTGCAAAGAAATGCAACAGGATATTCTAATGATGAAAATATTCCTTAAACTTACGGAATTTTTTTTTACAAAATGTAATTATTAAGACAAGCTGTCCTTTTAATATTTTTAATTTTAAATTTTTCGCTTGTCCAGAAAAACATGAATTTGGTTTTGTTATTTGAAAAATTAACATTTATGAAAAGTATATCCATAAAAACAACAATTTTGTTGTTATTTATAAAATAGGTGTAAAACTTTTTTGTCAAAAATTATGTTGTTTAAAGTTTAAGATTTCTTACATGTAGACCAAGATCATCATTCATAAAAATTTTCTCAAATTTTTATATGGGGATCATGTCTTAAAAACTATTTGTTAAAAATTAAATATTTGTGAAAGTACTTAATTTGAAATCAGTTTGTTCAACACTGGTTGTTAGGAGTGTGAAAAATAAGGAAAGTTTGAGAGAAATGACATGTGATACTGGGGTTTGGCTTGATTCTCTGATTTCATTTTTTCTTTTACTGAAATGTGAGAAATAACACAAATCTTGAGAGGTTGCCTTGTTTACCTGTGCCTTACTTGGTAGACTTCTACCTTTGAATGAGATATTTTTTGCATTGTCAGGAAGAAAGTTGGCTGTTGCTTGTTACATGTATGTGATATGTCAAAACAATTTAATTATTAGATGGTGTTTGTATTAAGAAATGATTGTTCCATTTTTGTGTTTTGCATAATATATATTTTTGTAACATTCCTTTGTTTTGTTATTTAATAGATTGTTTTTATATATGTTTTATTAGTTGTTTTTAGATCATATCAATGTGTATTTTCTCTAACAGTTGTTGATTTATACACCTTATGGTATCAATTGATCAATAGAGTAAACTTTTTAAGGTGTGGGTAATACATTTTATTTCATACCTGTTAACCTCTTTTTAGAGGGAGATATTTATTTCACTAAGAAATACATTATAATGGAAAATGAAGACAAATTTGCTACATTGAATTTAATTAACATTCCATTAACACTGATGTTCATTTTCACATTTATACTTATACTTTTGGATAAAATTTTATTATATGAGGTTAATGTTTCTTTCTGTTGTTTAATTCAATTTCATCAGGTTTTTCACTTTTGATAGTGTTGATTCAGTAAATCTTGCTGAAACAATATTAAGAAAATTTGCATTTCAAAATTTAGAGATTCTCATTGAATTTGTACAGCTAATTATCTTGTTCCTCAATATTTATGTATAATTGGCATTTTTAAAGTATTATCTTGAATTTTTTACAGACAATTTTTTTTCACCCAACAAGGGAATTATCTCCAGTTACTTTCTTTACTGATGAATAGTGGAATTAATTTTTATGGGTCTCACAAGCAAGTGACAGAATTTTTTTTGGATATATTTTCATCCTGCTTATTGATTATGTGAAGAATTTTATACCATAATTTTAAGCCTACAAGTCTAAAATACTTTGCCCCATCATTCCCTGAAAATTTGATGTCTGCTGCAACAATTTTTTCCAAAGTAGAAGTCATGTTTTTAACGTAAAACATGATGTCCCTGAATGAGATGATGACGTCTTAAAATTAAACAAAGTTTTGCTTCAAATAACTTCAAATTAGGAGTACAATCTAAAAATTGTTTACGATAACTGTTGTTACTTCAAATTTATTATAAAACTATTTATAAATTGTTTGATTGCATAATTGCTGAAAGGATTCACTTGTATTCAAAATAAACATACCCGTCAAAAAACAGATATCACATTATATAAAGCATGGCGAGTGTGAAGTGCACACTCTGCCTGATAAAATCATGCATTTATACATCTTTGCTTGAGAGTGGGCAACTATCAAGGAGATTTGGGTCAGGAAAATGTGTTTTGGGGGAGTTTTTTTTCTCCCGGTGATAGATGAGGCTCCATTTTTGGAGCCTCTTCTGGAGCCTCTTCAAGAGGTTTAACAGTTGTGACATTAAAACTCCATCAAATATTGGTTGAGAGTTGGAAGAGCTGTCCAACATGTTTGATGGGGTGTTTACACGATCAATCTTGAGTTGGAAGCATGTGCACAGGAAAAGTTTGAAGAAAGTTTGATGAAAAAGTTTGATCATGTAAACCCACCTTAAGTCAATCTCTTATGTAGATGTTGAAGGGTAATCATATGTCCTACTACATTTTCTCTGCCATGCATGATTTTCAATTGATTTCTTATTAGGGTAAGAGGAAGTGAAAGAAAACCGAAAGTCCAGACAAAATAGGGGGTGATAAGTTGACAGACGCAGCTATCACGAGAACACAAACAAGAGGGAACATGACACATATACATTATTGTACTTTATGAAACTAGATACAAATACAAAACTATGAACACGGCAGATCTAATCAAAAACGTGGGTGAACTCAGGTGGCCTGGAAGGGTAAGCAGTTCCTTTCTTTTAAAAGACAGCCTATGTCAAAAATTAAATTTGACAAAGCTACATGTATGTAAAACATAAATGAAATAACTTCTTAAGATGTATATTTTGAAATTAATTTGACATTTGTTGTAATTACTTTTTAAACTCAATTCATGGTTGAATCTTGTTACTTTTACCAAAAGATTGATTGATTGAATAGTGCTTAACGTCCAGCGGCAAATACTCATGCTTATTTAGGACAAGAGCATATTACTGATCAGTGAAGATTAATGAACCCTGCTTTGTACGAGACCGACACGCTTAGTAGGATTTTTAACGTGCTACCTCACAAAAGCAACAGTCCGCAGAAAGACATGCCATTTTATTCAGACACATTATTCTGACCAGTCTTTGTTCTTACTCCTAAATGCTGCTTGCTTATAAATTAGTGGAAAAGCAGCAAATACCAATTTTAATGTCTTTGGTTGGACAAGCCCGGGGATCAAACCCACGACCTACCGCACTGGAGGCGAGTACGCTAACCATTACAACACCAAGGCGGTTTTTACCAAAAGGAGTCTACTCCTTGTATTGCACGTGGTAGATGTCGTTTGAGCTAGACTTGGCTGCCTTTTTTATATTGGACATGAATACTTCATTTTATAATGTTTCGATCTCGGTTCCTATATTTTGCTTCTAATGCTACTGATAGTACGACTCCTTAAAAATGTACATACAACATATCAAAATTCCACATATTTATCCAATAATGGTTAATCTGTATGATGGAATTATAGATTTTTAAATCATATGGTTTCATATGTTATTAGTTATAACACTTTTTTAATATTTAAAACGTGATAATTATTTTTGAAAACACGATAATGATTATCAATAACCATACATTTTTCAAGTCAAAACTTTTTGAGGTCGAGATCTCATATGTATTTAAGCTCACCAGACAACGCCATCCTTGTCCATCAATATACCAACCTCTGTTAACGGTGTCTATGATTATCTCTGTATTAAATGAACACAATCGTGGTCTGAATCATCCGGGAACAAAAGTGAACGCAGTGGAAATTGGCATCAAGTTGTCATCAGATGAGAAGGCTTTTAAAAAACTTTAATAGTTGATAATTGTCAAACTTTGACATTCTTTTATAAATGAACAGTGTACTCACAAAAGCTGATATAAAAAAAAGTTTGGCACATAATTTAAACCAGAGACATATAATACAATTGTACAATTAGATTCATTTAATTCGGCGTTTTAAGTGGTTCCGCTAAAGTATACGTGTCTACGCTACTGTACACAGTATTGACTGTATATACTGAACAAAATAGTTGAACAACATTAGGGGCGTATATTTATGTTATATACATCCCTGATAACACTTAACTTTTTAGATGTCATTGAAATATAAAATATGATTAATTATCAATATGCACAAACATTTTTGAACTGTTTTGAACTTTATTATCATCAAACAAACGGGTTTTAAATCGTTTAATCGTTTAATCTTATTTAAAAAATGAGGTCCAGAACGGTTTCCCTGAAATCTCAATGGATAAATTTTCTAACTTTTTTTCATGATAAAACCAGAACGCAAACATTATTCTGATTATTCTAAGATGAACAAGTTAACCCATCAACCATGATTGATTTGTAATTTTACCATGAACACACATCTGACGCTTTTTTCTTTTTTCACTGTTTTCATATGAGGGTGAAAAGTTAATGGAAACAATAAGTTTTACCACATGTAAAGTTACGACAGCACAATGCAATTATTGTGTAAAAATCACTGTTAAAAGATTTTTTAGTTATCAAAATCAGATACCCACCAGACTTTTTACTTTTAACTACACAAATATCACTATAGATTCAGTTATTGAAAGTAATTTTCCACAATGTCAAAGATGAACCCTCCGGCTATGTTATTATTACTGGAGACCTTAGTATCGTAAAGGAAAGTGAAGTGATTACCTTTATCAATAAGAGCCCTAAATACAACCCTGCTTTTAAAATTCATTAGACATTGTTAGAGTGAATATCGTCATGTTACCGAAATATCAATGCATTGTGCTTTTGAATATTTGTTATATACCTATGTACGATTTGGATCGTATCTTTCTGGCATATACTCTTTATTATTTTTTTATACCTGGCGAAAATACTATATTGATGTCATACACAACGAAATCTTGAATTCTAACATGTTTCAAGCGACGTACCTGACAGACAAATATATAGTAACTGACCATCTCAAAAACATAAAGATGGTCCAACCAGTTAACGGCTGCATCTGACAATTTGAAAGTTCCTATTACGAACTGGCTTCCAAAACTTCATAAAACTCCATATACTGAACTTATAACTTACTGGATGTTTTAGGCAAACTGAATTATGTTCAAATTCCTTGTAACAGGTTACGATGGGTAAACTCTTTATACTATTTTACATCATAGTATTACATTTATTCAGGAAAAGTTTTAAGTACTGTTGTTTTAAAATGTCGTGATATTAATGTAAGCAATAATCAATATAATAAATACAGAAATAGGATATCATATCATTATAAATTTATTTGTAAAGCAATGGAATGTCTTCTTGACAATATTTATGTACATTTGACCGAGAAGATTTATCGGCAAATACTCAGTAGTTGGTATTTGCAACAAATGTGCTTCCCTCATTGCAGAGTTATGAATCACAACGGGGACGATTTTTCATCTACACAATTATTTTTGCCTTTCTTGACAGATATGTGCCTTTAGTACACAGTTCACAACCTATTCGTTTCTCGTATTTGCACTAAAGTTTCTGACTTCCACGATTGTAAACTTCACCTTTCTGGTAAGAAATCTATCATCCCGCAAATGTCATCTTCTGAGTACTTTTTGTTACTAAAACAAGGTCCTTTACTTCTTGCAATAGCATCAAAACATTTGATTTTTCAACCCTGTATACTACTATTCCCCATTCAAAACTCAAGAAAAAAGGAGCATTAGTTCACATCTGTTTTGTGAAAAAAAGATGGCAAACGCAGATACAAATATTTGGTTCTAGGGAGGGACAAATGCTATTTTGTTGTTAACCACCCTGGCTCTACCAGTATCTTGAATAACAGACATTTACATGTTGCCATTAGACCTTCAACAATGGACACATATTCACACCCTTAAAGGTTCTAAATAAAATGTGATGATATTCAAATGTTCCAACTATCGACTAAATAAGTGAACAACATAAGTAAAGTAACACTTTAATATAACAACAAAGAGATCCAAGGGGTTACAGGTTCCTGGCTAAGGACGGACACATAAAGTATGTGGCAGTGTTAAAGATGATTATGAGCACTAAATTAATTCCCTAACCTTGGACAATGGTGTAAAAAAACATCATAAAACAAACATCGAATATTGCTAGCTCGAACTCGACGGGACCGCCACCGGGATTTGCCACCAGTTGCCCAAGTTACCAAAGAGCCGGAAATGATGAAAAAGCTGTTTTGTGTAAAAAGAAAGAAACTATTATTCATTGCCAATTAACGGAAAGGAAAACGAAGCATTTGACAGTATTGTATAATATACACTGTAGCAGGGAAATGTATTTTATGCATGGTGATTAAATAGACAAACCACTTACTTAACTACATGTATTTCAAAATATATAAATTCGAAAAGCATGTTTAATAAAGATTTTAAAAATGGACAGAAAGTACAATTTTCTTTCAATAACATGTAAAAGTCTTTGACTTTTTTAGTATTAATAAATAAATACTTAAGACAATATATACTAATACATCGTTGTCGTTATAACTAAAATATACTTTGTTCAACTCAACACAAAATCCGAAAACAAAATATAAGGGGATATACAACATCTTGGTTCAGATTGGTGGACGGGTTTTCCAGCAGATGATTGTATTCCAATTTTCCATTCTGTACTCGTTTGAGACAGACTTTCTTCAAAAGCTACATGTATTACAGAAAAAAAGAAAGAAAGTTAGCCAAGACCTTTAAATTAGCTTCCGTTAGATAGATGATGTTATCTCACTGAACAATGCTCGGGTTTGTGATTACCTTCACTTCATCCCCCCAGATGAGCTTGAAATTTAGAAACAACAGACACTCCTAAGTCTGCTTCGTACCTTGATATTCATATCGAATTAAACAATAAAGGTAGGCCTCACACAAATTTGTATAAACGTGATGAACTGAACTTTCCAATAGTCCACTTCCCGTTCAATGGCATAATCCCAGCTCTGTCATCTCTCCAGAAAATCAAGATCGAAATTGAAAACGGGCATTTTCCTCTGAAGTTTAATTGTTGAAATGTAAAATACATAAAACAAAAATCAGATATCAATGTACATAGGTATAAAATTGTTTGTAAATAATGCCTTTTTAAGGAGATCGGCGACGAGGGGGATAGGTGAAATATTTTATGAACATTTAGGCCACACCAAATAGATTGCTAGTTCGTTTGATGTTTTTTCTGATAATATTAGGTGCAAGCAAAGTGAAATTCTAAATTTAGTTTTAGTTCACCTTACAAAAAAAATGTAATGTGAGGCTTTGCCAACCTATTTCGTCCGTCTTCCTCACGTTCGTCGTCCGTCAACATTTAACATTTTTAACTTAAAATGAAGCGATCAATGGATTGGAACCGAAAATGGCAAGGTGCTGACAAAGTGTTACTACTTTGTTGCAGATCGGTCTTCCAAGATGACCACCAGCGGGGAACTTAGTTTAACATAGCACACTATGGGCTACCTGCAAAAATCTTTTACTAGAGAAAGTCATTGATCGAAGCCAAATATGGTTTTAAAGTTCCTTCGAGTTGTTTACCAAATGCCTTTACTTTAATGCCTATCCATTATCCAATATGGCTGCAAGATAATAACCCATTTTAACATTGGACCATATGGGAAATTCATTCAATAATAGTCTAAAGAACCGCCTAATGGATTTAAAACTAACATTGTGTTAATTTTGTGAATGTTCCGTACAAGGTGCTGATCATGTTTTGTTACTTTAAGGCCAGTCACTCATCCAACATGGATTCTGTAGAAGACGACACAACAGAAAAGGAGAAGGTTGATATTTTCAGAACGGCTTAACGCGTAACACCCCATATTTAATTCGGAATAAGCAAAATCAAAAGATCAACGAGTACAAAGCCTCATCTTTATTTCAAAGATATAGTCTAAAAATCCACCATTCATAACAAATATGTTGTTGTGCCAGCAGATAAGGCCCCATATAACATTTTTATTTGTCTACAAAATCAATAAAGGAGTAGGTTCGATAAGACCGTTTTCGGCCTAAAAAATAAAGTTTAGTATAAATTTGAAGTTTTAAATTTTTTTGCAAACTATAATGTCTTATCTTTAAGACCTAATTCATCTTTTTGATAAAACTGTTAGATTTAGTTATTTTCAACTTCTCAAACATCGTCCAAAAATAGAAAATCCAACAATTAAGCCGAATATTGTCCAATTTTTACCCATTTTTTTGCCATTTCAGCACATGTGTTACACCTCAATTTTTACATATATTATGCAATTTAGTGTGTTACATCATATATATCAATATTTTGGTGTAACACACATGCGGCCAATACGATTAGAGCCAAAAATCTCTTAAAATCAACAAAAATATGAACATTTTTTAACATTTCGGGAAATTGAAGTATTTGATGACGTCATAGCTAAAGCATGTGAACATTTATACCAAAAAGAAAGCTGCACATATTAAGACTACTTATTTTTCTATTCAACAATCACTTTTAGGTAATACCATATTAAGGTTTTTATTATGTGCAAATTTCTGGGCCGAAAACCAGCCTTACTGGACCTGCTCCTTTATTGCTTTATTTTTTCTGGATTGTGCACTGCATAATTTCTCGGTAAGCTTTTGCCTTTATTTCATTAGATTATCATATCACAGGTTCTTAAATATAGTATCTTGCATTTCTTTCCTTTATCAAATAGATTGTTGAAAAAAAAGAAAAACAACGATTACAATGAAAATGCCTAAGTTCCACTGCAAATGATACGCCTTTCTGGATTAACCTTCATCAGGTACGCTCGGGACCCAATATTTGAAAACAGGGAACTACGTGCACGCGCACGGAGAGCTTCCTTACCTTATTACAGTAAATTTTAATTTTTGTTGGAAGACTGATCGGATCAAATACCTTGACTAAACATTTAGAGCACATATCACAATCTTACTTCTTTTGTAGTTGTTATCTAAAAATATATATATACTTATAAAATAAATGATTTTTAGAAACTTAAAATGTGGGCCTTTATTAAATTGAGAATGCATGACCGATTCATCTGGTAAACGTAATTTTGGGACAATATCTGGCAAACACGAAAAACCTGAAATGTTGAATAAAAAGTAATGTACTTTAACCTAGCACACACACACACACAAAAAATAAATTCTATTCATATTTTTTTACAAACATGAAATAACTTTAAACATTTTTTACATGAACCCACGTAAATTTTGGGTCAATTTTTTGTTTTTATTAAAATAACAAAACCACCGAAAGTTGGAAACAATAATTAATTTTGTGAAACAAACTTAAAATTGTAAACGAACAGAAAAACCAGGATGAAACAGGAGTTTGTTTTCGACAGAGATAACAACGTGAGGAATATGAGGGAGCGAAAGAAAACCGAAAAGCTTGACAAAAGGGAAAGGTCGACAGACACGGCAATCTCGTAAAAACAAACAAGACGGAACATCACATATATACACAGAAAACTAAAAACATAAATCTATAAACAATGCAGACCCCATAAAAAAGGATTGATATTGCTTCCTCCAACAATTGGAAAAAAATAGATCAAAGCATAAAAACTTTACCTTATAAATGATGAAGTCAAAGGAAAATGAAAATGATACACGGCAGACTGACATGTTCCCCTAAGAATGAATTACCACACCTAGTAGTATTGCTCGTATACGTGAAGCAACTATAAAAGAGACCTAGGCACAAAAACCTGACCAACAGGGAATATATCGAACGACTAAACATGGTTATACATTTTATTGCTGTCAGTGATAACGTTAGTCCATCAAACTTTTACAACTTCTTTGGCGTGTTAAAAAACCTGTTTTCTCAAAATTTTATACACCAAAATACGATCATCACGAACATTGATACCCACGAATTAAATATCTTTCACAGTAAAATATCAATACACTTGCTTTGCTTTGGTATTTCGATTGTTACTAACAAGTCAGGCAATCTTTACAAATGATTAAAAAAACTCTTAAGAATATCTTTAAATTCATCTCCTTCATATTGTTTTACAAATGTAGTCTTGCCATCGTCAAGGCCATCTATCATACAAGATAATTCTGAAAATAAATTTAATGTTTTTATTGCCGCAACATAAAAGAAAACATGCTTTAATAAAACTGCAACAAGAACTATATGACAAAATAATGACTGCAATGATATTGCTGAACGAAATGAAAAGTCTCTGTCGCTCTGTAATTACTCGAAAGTATGTCAATTTTTAAGTTAATAAAAAATTGCAATATCAAAAGTGAAAATATTTTAAAGCATTGAAATACTGGTTTCATGATAAATATGTTGTTGGCATTGCCAAACAAATTAATAACTCATCTTTGGTTAATTTGGAGGACTCGGATTGATATGGGATATGTTATGAAACTTGTCATATAACAACCTCTTATGAGCAGACATTCTGGTTCGACAACTCCGGTAAATAATGAACTTTTCTGTTAAATAGCAGAGAACATAATCAGAAACATGTAAGATGCTATATACAGGATCATAAAGTCTAACAATCTTTATTAATTATTTTCACTGCTTACTACAAAAGAATTCGAAGATACATAATAGAAAATCGAAAACGATATGACAGAAGTCAGAAGAGAGAAGCCAGACAAGATCGTGACATAAAGATGAGGAACCCAAAAATTTAATATTTGTTACATTACCTTGAAAATGGGATGAAAAATAGGAATGTTTCGAAACTTAAGACGTGGTCATATATGGACCCCGTTAATAATTGTACGAGATGGTCATGATGCATGTGGCTTGTTATATTGACTTAGTCACGAGGACTACAAAGGAAATATCCATAAAAATTGGACAGAAAAAGGATAAAAAAGATAAAAAAAGATAAATTTACATTTGAAAATTAAAACATCCCCATTTGCTCCGTCCTAAATAAACAGGCGGGGCAAGATCAACTCAAAGCTATCCAAGTCTGTATTTTATATTGGATATAAGTGTGTTAAATTTCAAATGACTCCAAATAATAGAACAGAAGTTATTGAATGGAAACCTGACTATCCATGGACGACGACATCGACATGCCCATAACATAATAAGACCACGAAATTGTTGCAGTCGTAAAAAAAGTACAGAGAACTACAGTTTGTGCAAGAAGAAGCCCTTAAAACAAGGACGAGCTCAGATTTCCTGGAGGGAAATGTAGTTCCTGACCCACTTGTTGCTTCCGTGGTGTTGCTTCTGGATAAAACCGGTAGTAAGGCCAAACCGATGATAGTCGCAAATGGTATAAGACGTAATTGTAATTATGGCAGTAGGGAAAATATCTATTGTCATTTGAAGAACGGAAATTTCAGATCGATCGACAGGAATGTCAATACACATTAACGGAAATTTCACGATGGTTAAATCAACTCTCTTCCGAATTATTTCTCATGTTCCAAACTATCTAAAACTTTCACAAATAACAACGATGAGCTAGGCAACTTACTTCTGCCAGACTGCGGACGGAATAGACACAATATTTTCTTGTTCATTGATGCAGCTCTTCCTATTTCATACCCAACACCTAGAGATGGCTGTGTCACTTCTGCAACTAAAACTACAGAGAAGCATTATGTAAACTGTAAGATAATGCCCAAAAGAAGACAGACAAGACCATAACCAAGAAAAGAACTGACAAAGACAGACAGACAGGACTATTACCAAAAGAAGAAGAAAGAAGACAGAAAAGGCAATGGTCAAAAGAAGAATGGAAGATAGGATAGACAATGGCCAAAAGAGAAACAGAAAGCCTTTAACAAGGGTCGAATACCACCCTTGCGAAAAGCTTCAAACTGCCCCAAATGAATAAAACGTGTATACTTAAAACAATATAGCTCGTCCTTGAATTTATCAAAAATACATGTGAAAAAAACATTTATCACAAAGACAGACCTTTGACCATAATTTCTTATTTGGGCATGTGGTGAGGTTAAACTAGTTTAGTAGGTTCCAAACCCACCCCAACGAGTGGTCATTACTGATATTAGATTTTTAGGTAAGTTCTGTTTGGGAAATTTTTGATAATCTTGACTAATTAAAGTCCAGTGTAGAATAACCATGTGATAGATCAGAAGTGCATAGTCCAAAGAGACAAGACAAATTTGAAACAAACAAAAAGTTAAAGCAAAACAAAAGAAACAAAGGCTTGGAATCCACGAACTTCTTTGCAAAACGAGTGTGGGATCAGGTGCTCTTAAAGCTAAAACATCATCTAAATATATTAAAGCATTATTAAACTGGTCCACTAATCTTGCTAAGAGGAATCTTTTTGAATTTTTTTACATAAACTGTGATTTATAACAATATAAAAATAAATTTGAAATAAGAAGAGCACAGTTTGTGCCCATGGGTATGTCAACTTTTTGCCGATAGACCGAGTTTCCAAATCGTACATAGGTATTATCAAGAAGGATCAGTCGATTTTATCATGTCAGATGATTTTCAACAAGTGTATTTATTGTTAAAGTTAGCGCTATACTGTATGAGTTTGAGCCTGGATTTGTACCAACAAAATGAGTGGACCGTACAATGCCAGTCTTTGCTCTTACTTCTAAATGTTGCGTACTCAACGGAAAAGCAGAAAATACCAATTTTAATGTATTTGGTTTGAGACGGCCGGGAATCGAAACCACGACCTTCCGCACTCGAAGTGAGCACCCTAACCATTACACCATCGAGGCGGTCCAAACCCAAAAGAAACGAAAGACAAACAAAGTGTACACAAAACACTACTATGAAAACTAAAGCTAGAGAAACACGAACCCTACAAAACTAGGGTGAGTTCGGGTGCTCCAAAAGGGTAAGCAATTCCTGTCCCACTAGTGGCCAAAATACTAAAGTAACTGATTTTTAGAATATGATTGCACTACTGAAATAGGAAAAATAAACGTACGCCGATAGAGTTCTTTCATTTAAAGCATATGCCTTTTAATTGGATTACTTGTGTAACTATCTTTAAAAGTATCTTTCCTTCTGATTTATTAGCAAAGCAGTTTTGGTATGATATTTTTTCTCTTGGGAACGAATCATAAACATCACAGTGTTTTTGGCCGACCAAAACTGGTTGGGTTGATCCATGAAAAAAAAAGATTTAGCCGTTTGAGAAAAATATCTGGTATGATCGGTGCTTTTGTAGTTTATATTTAATATTACCATCACATTCTTTCAATTTGCCTAGGCACAGCTGATGAACTTGCTTACTTCCAATTGCAATTTCATCTGTAAAAAGCAAAACATTGTTGTAAAGCAGGAGAAATTGTTGAAAAAAAGCTTTTGCAGAACATAAATATATAGATAAAAAAATAACGTTTACAAATGGAGGGGCTTCTTCCACGTAATATTATAGTATTGGTATTTTAATAAATGCATGAAAATGAAAATAGAAATAACAGTCCGGTAACGATCACAGCACAAATACAAGAAGCGTAATATATATACTAAATATATCTAGTGTATGTAGTATATTTAGCATATTTTTTATAACGCGTTCTGCACCAGCGGTTCACCAGACACTACATTGCTTGATAAAGAAACATCCAAGGACCATTTGTCCAAATTTTAGTTGCAAAGGCT
Source organism: Geukensia granosissima (assembly GCA_032357055.1). Lineage (NCBI taxonomy): Eukaryota > Metazoa > Mollusca > Bivalvia > Mytilida > Mytilidae > Geukensia > Geukensia granosissima. The sequence continues at coordinate 4,457 of JAULBM010136724.1, read as the reverse complement.
CAGCAGTTCCAGCAAAGATTTTAAATTTATTTACCCAGAATGTACATCGACTTGGCGGTAGAGGATTACCCCAAGTTCAATTTCACTTACTATAAATGAAGATAGTTCAAAATATGACTGACAAGTCATTCGAAGTCCTGGAAAATATTTAAAGCAAATATAAAACATCAATTTCACTTCTGATGATTGCCATGGCCAGTTGTTACTTTTCAAATCTCATTGCAGTCTTTCCGTATGAATTGTGACTGGTTAAATAAAAAATGATTATAAATTCACAGAATATAAGAACAAAGAATCAAAACTATAAAAAATAGTAAATTATATTTTGAACTATCTTTAGTTTGCTATAAAAATGATAAATCATAAATAATACTTTCAACTGTACTAATGAAGTAATAAAAAGCAATCAGAAAGGTTTGAATTTAAAACGAATAGATTGCAATTATCCATCATTATACACAGTAGTTGGCATACAAAGGTTGCTTGGTCTGGCAGGGTAATTACATAGTTTGTCTTTGATTATCTGTTGCAGTCTTGTATAATTTTTATTATTCTGACATGAACATTGTTTTTGCCACAATTTTGGCATCTGCATCTATTTATATACATAAATAAGCACAAACCTCACTCAAAACCAAAAGCAGTTTTCTGCTGATTGTTTGTACAGGAATATAAAAATAGGAGATTTGGCATGTTTTTCAATACGAAAGCCCATTAAGGCCTTCAACAATGAACCAGATTCCATACCAGAAAGGAAGCTGGCTGTAAAAGGCCCCAAAATACAAATTGTTAAACTAACATTAAACACGACAATCGACCTAATCTAAAGCAAAAATAGAGAACATATAACAGTAAATGACTAATAAAACAAAAACAACCATTTGGCTAGAGGTTCCTGGCTTGGGACAGGAACATTAGTATGTGGCGAAGTTAAACCTGTTGGTGAGCGCCCAACCCTCCCCCTTACCTGAGACAGTGGTGTGACAAAACAACAATAAATAACACACTATTAATATAAAAATAGTCGATTGAAATGGATTTAACACTTGAGATCTTCTTCATTGAATATACCTCATCACAAAATTTTGAAAAATCTTTTAGCAGCAAGTTTTGGTAGCAAACAACTATAGCCATCCGGAGCCTTGACACAAAAATCAGTTTAAAACCTACCCTTTCAAAATATCTAACATTCGGAATTTGGTGTTAAAACTGAAATGTCAAGTGCATATTCAAAACGAAAGCATATGAATTCATGGAATGAATGAATCACGCTTTGTAGTAAACCGATACTCTGAATCAGATTTTTAATGTGATTATTCCTTATGATACATTTCATTTATAAATGTCGTCAGGAAGACATGTCAACACAACCGGACACATTATTCTGAATCCAAGTAAACGAGTCTTGTTTCTAAATATCGCGTGCATCTTGGTGAAGGGACAAAAAACGAAAATTAACGGATTAAACTTTATCTTGGAATAACAGACGTATGTCAATAAATAATGCCTTAAGCAATCCATTCACTTAAATACATATCAAAGTTACCATTTGATGACTATGCAACTCCGGAGTCCACTTTTCTCACGGCTAATGACTATTTCAAGGATATTAAAACATTTGTCCACGGAAAGTTTGTATCGATAATTAATCTTAGACATTTTTTATTTAAATCACCAAGAAGTCTTTCTTCAAAGATATATTATAGATTGACACATCCGCGAATCTAGCCAGGAACCACAAACAGTCGGTTCAAAACGTATGTTAAACAGAAACATGAGATTATAGATTTTCACCACATAAAATATACAACAGATTTCGTTCGCAATTAACAACCTTTTATTTATAGATTTTCCCCACCTTGCACAGCTGTTGGTGAACCTACAAATTCCGTCAGGACCTCTCCGTATTTGGTTTTTAGCTCCTGGATTATTGTAGAGTAAAGCTCCGCATCCTGTCTACCTCCATGTATACTTCCACAAAAATATATCTTCATTGTTGTGCTAAGAGAAATGCTGTAACATTATATCAAATTTGCATTAGGCTAGTATCTGGGTATGGGAGGGTGGAGGGTTTGAGTTTGCCGAATTACGAGAATAACTTTGTTTAAAACATTTCAATAAAATTTTATAAAAAAAAACATATTTGTATAAGAATTTGTTATCCACTATATATATATATAGCTACTTATGTATTATTTCAATATTCTTATTCTTATAAAAAGATGCCATGGTCAGACCATCCTCAAGAAAAAGAGTTGTGAAATTTCAGACTTGGCAAGAACATCTCTATTATAATAAACGTTCTTATTTGGAAAGTATTTCAATAATAAACATGATAAATATGTGATAACTTGGAAAGTATTAACAATAAATATGTGATGACTTGGAAAATATATCAGTAAAAAATATGTGATAACTTGGAAAATATATCAGTAATAAATATGTGATAACTTGTAAAGAATATCAATAATAAATACGATACCTTGGAAAGTATATCAATAATAATTATGTGATAACTTGGAAAGTATATCAATAATAAATATGTGATAACTTGGAAAGTATATCAATCGCTTAATCTTTTTCATTAGAAAGACCTCATTTTGTGTGTCGCTTCTCTTCCCTCCAAGATAAATTAATCATTTTACCTCGGTGTCCTATAGGTACCATGCATAGGCACATCTGTCATCCTCGCTTATGATAATTTCGTATGGGTTACTTTGGGAGAAAAACGAAAATAAAGGCGTCCGGATATTTTTCCGTCATCGGACGGATTTTTAAGTCAGACAACATTTCCGGTCCATAATTTGCACGTTATACACAAAATTTTGGTATATTTACAAACAACCCTATATTCCTAACTTAATAACATACAATGTTTTGGCTACATGACATACAGGTACCGGTAACAAACATTTTTTGGTCTCTGGAAGCGACACAATTACGATTTTTGGCACCCCTGGAAAAGTACATTCAGTTAACGTACAAAAATGTACGAAATGCGTTTGGGTACAAATGTACTGTACAAATTTTTGTTCCTGTTAACAGGTCACATATACACCTTTCCGTGCATGCTCCCAAAACATGAAAAAGGCTTTCGCAACATAAACAGGTTGGGGAAGATGCTCATTAATAGGTATTATTCCCGAAAATGGGTATTATTCCCAAAATGGAATATACATGTACATTTATATTTTGGATTTTATGATTCTTTTTATCATGGCGCAAAGTATTGTACTCAAAATGGGATATACATTTACAGTGATAAATGAAAATATTTTGGATTTCATGATTCTTTTTACCATGAAAAGGCAACATCTTTCCTTTTGCAATCATAGGTAAAACTGTAACTTATAGTACAGAAAACAGACTGCACATATTCAGTGTTTAGAAAGGTATTATGTCATATCCAGAATTATAAATCAGACATGGTTTAATTAGACTAAATGTAGTTTTTGATATTAATGTTAGTGCCATGATAAGAAGTATCCTGAAATTCAAATTAATTTTTTATCACTGTAAATGTAATATTTTCCCTTAAAATTTACAGTAATGTTCATTTTAAAAAATGCGGAAAATATAGCATATTTCTTACATCCTTATCAGAGGCAAAAAGGCTCATGGGCTGTATAATGTTGCAGTTAGACGAACCAAATTTTTATACATCCATTAGACATAAAAAAAAAGATTTTAAATGTTGATTCATTGAAGTACAGTCACTATTTTTTGGCTTTTTTCAGCTCATTGGCAATGTCCCACGGGCTTTTCACTAGTAGGATTGAATCTTTCTAGGAAGACATGTGTCGTCTGCCGCAACAATGCTTTGTGAGACTTTAACAGAATGATAACTCATTCATGATTGAAAAGAACAAGCCTCGCTATTGAAGATTGCATGTGTATAAGTTTGTTTAAGGAGAAGTAGCGGATTTGCAAAGTATGGCGCCGACGACGACGACGAAAGGCGACGTGAGTGGTCTCTTTGTTTCGCCCTGCTAGACAAAAGAAGACACAAAAAAAAAATTAGTATGTGCCTGTTTACGTTTTATATCACGAAATATAATAGTTAAATCTGTAAATTTATCTTTCGTTGTCATGAAAAAAAGAGAAAGTGGAAATGGATACCAATTACTCGTGAAATCACTTTAAGTCGCGTGTAGACAATTTTTGAAGTTAATTTTAGATTAATATAATAAGACAAAACACAATACAATACAAGATGTATAGAGGCATTATTTTAAAATGCTAAATGTAAGAATAAATCAAACATCTTACCTGCGTGTTGAAAATAGAATTTCTAAGCGTGATATTTCACGTAGAAGAAATCATAATTGATTTCCAACTGGTTTATAATGATGGTCTCGCTGTATAAAATTGCAACAATAGAAGTTTTTTGCGTGAACCGATTACGGTTCACGCATCCTACATTGGCGAGTTTATTGCAATGACCATGGGCCATTCGG
>JAULBM010136505.1:0-18414 GCA_032357055.1 Geukensia granosissima | reverse complement strand
TGAAGAAACGATTGAATAAATTTGCACAACTATTGATAATTTATCAACGACTAAGTAAGTCTGATATTTTTATTAAGCATTGGTCAATCTAACACACTTTGAAATATGATTAAATTGAAAAAAGCCGATTTCTGAAGTGAACTGCGCCGACAGTAGTCATTTGCTGTAATTAAGACTGATGACACACTTAGATGTGATATTTTGAAAACATTCTACTATAAAATAAAAATTTCTTCGAGACATTTTGTGAACTTCTTAGTGATTGGATGATTTATTCGCGCAATTAGAACTCTCGCTTCCTCGAAGTTTGGTAGAGTTGACTCTCCCATGTGGAGGTAACAAATTCGACCAATTTTCAGTATTTACAAGTTCTCTGTCTGGGCCGCATACTTCCGGTACTTTCGTTTTTACGTAAACTAGAGTTTCTACCCGAGTTACAAATAAAAACGGCCAATCAACTTCAAGGTGAAATGAGGATATCTTAATGTACTACGGGGAAAACATTGGACTTTATTCTAAAGCTTATGTTCGCTCTTCTAAAAACGCAAAGAAAATAGACAGCTGATACCAGAATATTTTAAACTGTATTTTTCTAAGTCTAGTTCCCCTAACAGTAAAAAAAAAAGGAATTTAGCTCGGTCTTTTATGGACTCGGTAAAAAAATTCACTTGCCTTAGGCGTTATTTATGAAGCTTGCCAAATACGGGGCTTGCTAAACCTACACCTTTCACAAATTTTAACCTAAAATTAAAGTCCGGTGGATAAGCAAATCAGTCGAGCTGTGATTATATTTGAAAACCGGCTGTACGCTTTTGGCTTCCATGAGTATTATGCTGTAAAATTCATATTTTTCCATCTTTATTTACAAGCAGTCTTAATGGCGGGAACTTCAAGTTTATCTCATAAATATTCAAAAGTGAAACATTTTGAGCGAAACAGCTTTCATCTTGTATCGAAGGACATTTGTGTTTTTTTTAAAGATATGAGGTTCCTCTCCTGAAATTTAACTTTTGATCGCTTTAAACTATAACCACATTTGAAAAAATTCGTTTGAAACGATGATAAGACGTGGATTCGCCGTCACTTACAAAAGTTTTCACAATATTTTTTGGAGATAAAATTTTTATTATATAACAAAAATGTACTTTTTAAAGCGGCCTTTGCACTGCATATTTATGGTAAGTCACAACCTTAAAATGAAAAACATAAATGAAAGTGTTTAAATTTTACACACAGAGGTTAAAGGTGAGATGTCTTGTTTAATAACTTACTTGCATTTTGCTAGACACTTATTTTTGTACGTTTTCCCATCTTGACAACAAACTGGTAGATAATCATCTGGGCAACTGTCCTCACAACAGGAACATTTGTTTTCACATTTGACAGCAACATTAGCACATTTAGCAAGGCAGTCGTTGTTGTATGTTTTGCCGTCAATTCCACAGACTGGATCTTTGTTTTTAGGACATTTATCTTCACAACATGGGCATTGACCTTTACATTTGACCTTCAGTTTGTGACATGCGGTAAGGCAATCATTTGGATACGTTTTGCCATCTTCTGCGCAAACTGGATCATATATTGTCGGACAGCTATCCTCACAGCAGGGACATTTACCAGAACACTTGGTTTTTACGTTTTTGCATTTAGCAAGACATTCATTCTGGTAGGTTATACCATCCACTCCACATATAGGATTGTCGCCTCTGTAGCATTGGTCCTCACAACAAGGACACTTGCCTTTACATTGTTTTTTGACATTGCTAAAATCGAATATTAGTATGTTTATTAGAGTGAACACCTGCAAATTATTTGTTCCCGGAGTATTTATAGTCTAAAATAAAATAATTCTTGATGGTAACGATAAAATATTTGAAGAAAATGTGGTTAGTTTTTGTTTAGACCAAACAATATGTTTTAACAAATAGACTTCATTCTTTAAGACAATTGTCGCCATTCATCTTTCTAATCCAAGACAATTTATACATTTATCTGTACATGTATATTAGTTTATACTCTATGTATTTTTGTTGAATGTTAGATTATATCACATAAGGGTCTGTTCACACTACAAAAGTTAATCCGGATTAACTCAGGAAAATGTAGATTAAGTCACATTGCGTTCACACTAGTTTGGATTTAATCTGGATTAACTTAATTTGAATTAAGTTAATCCGGATTTAGTTAATCCGAATTAAACTGTAGTGTGAACGCAAATTGTGGATTAAATCTGACGTCATAATTAGATACTTTTGGTCTATTGATTTCAACGTTTCAATTTTAATCCGGATTAAGTTAAGCTACACTCTAGTGTGAACGCAAACATCTGTATACTGACTTAACAGAACCAGGATTAAATCAATCTGGATTTACTTAAGACTAGTGTCAACGAGGCCTAAAATGCAAATGACATGAAACAGAATCGTGCGTATTTTTTAACTAATTCAAGTAATGATTCGATGTTATGCTAAAAACTAAAGATTGAGTAACATGAAATTTAAAAACAAAAATAGAGACGAAATCAGTTGCAGTCGAACATGTTTAAGACTGAGTATTTTTTTCCAAATAAAAATCGATTTCAGAGTAGTTGTTGGAGTCATAATATATATATTATAACCCAGAGAGAGTTTGAATGTTATTTTGTTAAATAGAAACATAAAAGTTCATAAGGTTATTTGTATCAGATATAAAAAACATTTAAAGACTATAAGAATAACTTCGTACCGACAGTTTGCGATGCATTCGTTCTCATACGTTTTGCCATCTGTTTCACAGATCAGTTCTTTGCCATCATGACACTGATCTTCACAACACGGACACTTTCCTGCACACTTTACAGTGGTACCTTGACATTTAGCAAAACACTCATTCTTGTAGTCTTTCCCGTCTTTACCGCAGACTGGGTTATAGTTCACATATGCACATTTCCGGACGCAATCTAAAAGACATTTTCTCTATATTTGATTTTGATTTTCTGAAGATTTTAAAACAGGCGTTTGATGTGACATTTTGGTGCACGATATATGAACAAAGACTGTTATCATATTACAACCTGGACTGATTGTAGCGCAACGAGAAATAAATTTTCGTATAGATATAAGATTAAACATTTAATTCAACGGGAAACTGTTATTCATTACAAACTGATATGAAAAATTATTAAAATATTATATATACAAATAGTTCATTCAAATATGCTACAAGCTAAATTTTGGGTGAATTAAATAAAAATTTCATACTGGAATTACTGGCATTATTGCTGCTTTTGTCCCAAGTAACACACATCTGAAGATTTAAATTGTGCAGTATTATATATGAAGAAATTCCTGTAATACAACTTAATCATTTTACAAAACTTATTCGAAACACAGAGGAAAAAATGAGGAATGGTTATAAAGAATGAACTTACAGCTTAAGACAGTTGTAACTACCGTTGCGAAATAAGTAAGAAAAACAACAGAAACCAAACTCTTCATCTTGTTATCTTCTCTGTGCCAAATCAAACACTGGAAATAAATTTAAAAAATATTCTTTCCGTCCAGTACACTGTATGAACAATAACACTGACCAGGTTTTTGCAAATGAATAAAAAAAACATATATATTAACTTATGACTGCTCTTGAAATCATATATGGATTTCTGTAGAATATTTTTTTAAGTTTTAACTTCAATCAAAACAAAAAGTCTGCAAAAATCTCAAAGTCAGAAAAAAAAAATTAACTAACAATATAAGTCTTTACTTAGAATACTTATAGATGGCAAGAATGCCAATCTATGATTCCTTGGTCTCTTTTATACTTGATATTTCTTTTGATATCATTCGGTTCATTGCTCCTTTTTGAAGATACAAGCTGAAATTGCAGGAAGTAATAACTTATATTACATAATTATTACAAAATAATTGTTTTTGTAGATTGTGTATCATTACTTGAGTAGGCTGAGAAATACGTAACATGCATGTTTACTTTTTTCAGTTTAATTTAAAAGTATGCAAAAGCATTGGTGGATATAAATGAGGCTATATATGTATAAAACGAAAAATCTTTAATTTTGGTTCCGCTTAAGTTGTGATCTTTTCAAAACAATTGTAATTAATTGCCATATTTGGTTGTTTATTTCTATCTGCAAATAAAAAAACCATTACTTTGTCGTTTTGGTCTTGTCCCCGTTGTTCTCCGGAGTTTGTCAGTACTTTTACATTTTCCCTTTTCCTCGAATATTCCCTTGGTATTTCTTGACACATTTTACATGCAGATATATATTTTTACATGTATAAAGTTAACTTTTGTAAAATTTGGATCGTGTTCCATACTCTTTATTAACTAGATAATTTTTTTTTGTGTGTTGTTGCTAAAAGGTAAATTTTTAGAACTTCAATCACAAAGAATGCCTAATTATTTGACTTGTATGATTTTTATAAAGTACACGAGACAGTGACATCAATTTCTCTTTTTCACTTTTCTGAAATGGTTGCCGTTTACTCATCCTTTCCTTTTTTATTCAAAAATTCTATCCACTGGTTTTCGTTCTAATATATCTTCCCTATATAATCTATGCATTTTGTTCCAGTGGTGACTAGAAAACAGGAATGGTGACATTGATATTTGTTGTTATCTTTATTAAAATGGTATTATATTAATCACAATGGCAAAGTATATGGAAAATTCTTTTTCTGGAACATACCAATATGACTTTAAACCGTTATGGTCAACTTCTAGAGGACTGCATTGAGAACATTGCAACAAATGCCATTGCATGTGTATATTAAATGTTTCGAGAATATTGAAATATGTAACATTACAACTTGTAAAAGCGTTAGTGACGAGTGCTTAGTATTTAAATTTCATGTTCATTTTGACCACTTTCTGCCTTTAAAATTGACATGTAATTGTTCTACATATTTGGACCAAAATAAAAGTCAGTAAAATAGTTTATGTTCGAATATCCGTTATTTAAATCCCAATGCCTTATGGTAGCTGACCACTCTAGACTCTCTGATTCGGTATCATTTTTTCCGAAGCTAGCCTATGCACTACATGCATATATATGAAATATTGAACAGCTTTAGATTTATCTGGAAGTTGACGGTTGAAAAATTAATTCTATGCAATATTTCTATAAATCCTAATTTTTATAAACCAATGCTTTCATTGAAACTTTGCATCCAATGAAATTCTGATTCAGCTATATGTACACCAGCAGCTCCGTTTCACAATACCAATGTAAAGTTCATCCAACCTGTGACATCTCAACAGAGTGAGCTTCGGTTATGCTCATAAAATCATGGCGTACCATTGAAAACGGAACTAAAAAGAGTTTGTGTTGATACAGATGATCGCACGAAAGACGTCCACAATAATTCATAGTTAAAAGTCTCATCGTCAATACATTTAATGACGTATTCTTTCCTTGTATGCTCATGGTTATATTCTCTACGTGGGAAATAACTGTATATTTCGATATACTTGGAAGAAAACATTCATGATGTTTAAATTTCTGTCTTATAAAAGTATACCAAACGAAATTTGCCGCAACAAAAGTGAATCTCCATCAAAAGTTTTGCAATGAAATTTATCAAATTATATATCGTTGGAATTCTAATTTTTTGCCGCAGCTGATGTTGTAGAAAAAATTCATTTTAACTTAAAATAAAAAATTTCCCCATAGGGTGTAATGTTAATTTTTTCGACATTGTCAATTTACTTCATTTTGTAGGTTCAACCAACCAATGTTCTCGGGTTACAAGACATGATAATATTTATATTTTTTAGGGTTTTATGACAGATAAAAGATGAAATTTTAAGAATATAGTTGAATTTTATTCAAGCTATAACACTGAAGAACGAAATTTATCAATGAAAACATGCCATTTTGAGACAGATTTTTCATATGGCAAAAATTTAACATAGAGGGGTAATGGGAAATTTTTTTGTGCTGGGGAAAAATAAAAATTTAACTGCAGGATGAGTTGCGGCAAAAAATTAGAATTCCAACAATATACAACATGGCATACTTCATAGCTTTACTTTCGATATATTTTGACTTAAGTCGTGGCAAATTTCGTTTGGTGTACATTAGTAAAAATACGATGAACAACATTGAGAATATTACCGAGATCAACGATGTCGAAGAAAGTTAGCCCAACTTTTAATTTCAGCTTCCGTTAAATAGATGATGTCTCTTATTGAACAATACACGATTCGATGTGTATATTCATCTCAATCAAATCATACTTATCAAATGACCTTGGAATCAAAGAAACAACAGACACTCCCAAGTCTGCCTCACACCTTGATCTTCATCTCGAATTTGACAGTTTAGGAAGGCTTCACACAAAACTAAATGACAAATGCGATGACTTCAACTTTCCAGTAGTCAACTTTAAATACCGTTTATTTGCAGTAACATTCCAGCTGCCCCGGCGTTTGTAGTATATATCTCTCATATCATTCGTTTTCAAGAGGATGTGTCCAATAAGACAAAGCTGGGTCGCTGACTCATAAACTGCTCAGACAGGGATATATTGCTCCTAGGTTGAAGTCAAAACTCAAGAATTTCTCATTACATGTATTTTTTTAATAATTTCGTCTGGTTTTGTATATTCGTTTCACAGATGAAGACGGACATTTCGCTGTCAAGTCACGGAGTAAACCAAAAACAGATGTTCGCTCTTTTGCCTTGAGGTTGTGACCCGATTAAATTCTTCCCTTTACAATAAAATGACTTATACTGAATTTGAAAATTGACAATACGGCGGGTGCATTTAAGAGGCAGGAATTACCAATCCCTTTTGGATCACCTGACTTCACTCGGTTTTTTGGTGGGGTCCGCATCGTTTATAGTTTTGTATATGTTTGTTTTATATGCATATGTGGCATGTTCTGACTTGTTCGTGTTCTGGATATGGCAGTGTCTGTCGACTTTCCCTCTTTTGTCTGGCCCTTCGGTTTTCGTTCGCTTCCTCTTAAGGTTTAAAATTATTCTTACGGTGAAAAAGCAGATAAATCTTGCAATTCAAGAATGATCATGAATGCTTTCTTTTTGTTTAGTTGGTATAAGGCCTTCAACGATGAGTCAAATACCATACCTAGCACAAGACCAAGACGGACTATAGCATCGAAATTAACAATACAAATTGACCACTTCATATGTTATCTTCTTTGCATAATTTTGCAAGAGTAACCAGTAAAACACAAACACTACCATTCATTGCTAGACTATAATAAACACATATATTTATATAAGAATTTATTATACAAAAGAAAAAAAAACATTATCCAACGACGTGTCCACTGTCTATACCAGATGGATTCAGTTCTACTACAATTGGATTCTTTGATAACTGTAAGTTCAAAGTAGTTCCAATTATATTAGGGGTTACATCCTCAGTGGCAGGGGTATTACCGGTGAACTTGGTCATCAAAACTCGATGAACGTTGTTTGGTAACTGCATTTGAATGTTTGACACAGTAGTATCTGAGACGTCAACAGGTTTCCAAGCAACAACATGTGATGCATGTTGAAGAAGTTGTTGATTATTTGTCCTGGTTGTGTAAGGTGACGAACTGAACAAATAAGCATATCCATCAACATCTTCCTTGAAAACTCCAAGAAAGTACCTGTTACCTATACGCCGATGCAGCTCCTCAAATGCATGAAAGACGTTTTTCTTTGCAAAGTTATGCAAGATTGATGAAGTTAATCCACTGCGACAGAAAAGTGTATTGCATGTTTGAGAATTCGCATAGAAAAACCAAGTAACTTTCTGAACATTCGATCTCGTAAGAATAAGTAGTCCTCGTATTCCATACAATGCCTGGGCTTCCTCAGAAACACATTCCGAAAACGAACAACTTTCACCTTGGCCGTCGGCATCCCATCCCCATTCAGTCACCCAGATTGGTTTTGTCGGCATATTTTGGTCTCTCCAACGTACAATGTTCCTGATACTGTTAAAGGTGGAATGCGGATCTTCAGGGTAGGTTGCCACACGAACGCCATTTTGTGTAGTTTTAAAACTATAAGTATGAAAATTAACGATGCTAATATTAACTGATACATCCTGCGTTACCCGCGTTCCTATATAGTTTCCTTCATCAAATTTGTCATCTGCTTGGAAAGCACCAGGAAGAATTTTGATTTTTGAGTCCGCACTTCGTAGTCCTGCAGTCATGCCTTTTAAAACTGTGTTATAAAAGCTTGCGCGATAGTGCCAAGGTTCATTTCCTACTTCTACAGCATCAACCAATCCGTTGCCGTGCTCTGTTCCAAAGTGATTGGCAAAATGTCTTCCAAGATAATATGCTTCTTGCTCAGGATTCAGCCAAGTGTTTTCGGGAAAACTTTTGTTTGTGAACTGAAATGAAACATCAATTAGTAGGCTGGCATTACGCCACGCTCTATATTCGGTATCCCAATTTAACCAGCTTTTTGCCTGTGTGCCTTGGTTGTTGGCCATTCTTTCGTATTGTGGGTCTTTGTTAGGAGCAGTAACGTCCCAGTCCATGTTATGATAGTTTCTGGCATGGGTTGCCACGGCATTGTACAGGAAAGGCCCTTCCCCAATCTTTAATGAACTGCTGTACTTACTATGTTGCCAACCCCAAATACCGTTTACGCCGAGTATATCTCGCATTTTGTTCGTCTGAGCGTTTGCAACAACAGGCCGTCCCCATCTCTGATACTGGTCCCATGCATCTATCTCCCAGCAGTACACTTTATTGTAATTTTTTGGAACTAACTTATATTCTAACTGAATATATCGCATACTCTGACTCGGACTGACACTGGTCATTACTGCATGTAGCGCATTTGGTACCAAAGATGCAACAGATATCCAGGAAGTCTTGTCAAGAGAGAATTTCATATTCAGATCAGTAGCAGAGTTACTTCCTGCCCAATGTCTAGTGCGAACTACTCCGATGTTCCTGGGAACGCCAAGATCAACAGTAATTCTTTCTTTACAGCCGTCTGTTCCAAGCGATGATATCTCCTTCATTTGAAAGCTTTTGTTTGATTTTATGTTTATTTCCACGACATTGTTTAGAGCTTTTGTAATCGTTATTTGCTTGTAATTATCAGAAGACTGTAAAACCCTTACTTCTTCTGTAATTCCATGTTGATACTTGACACTTAAGTGTGTATCTTCATTGTAAACTCCCCAAATCGACATTAACTGCAGATCTACTGGACTATCTAGTCTCATTGTCACCATTGCCTGTGTATTACCATGAACATTTGTGTGTGTCGTGAAGTGTGCAACCGTATAGAAACTACCGTCTGTCATCAAAGCCGAATCGCCTTGAGTACCAGTCGAGTCCACACAAGTGCCTTTTGTACATTGCCCTAATAATATGTTTTCATCGGCTCGTTGCACATAACCTGCAGGAAGACAGGCCTCAGACGTCCAGTGTGTGTTGTCGTTGTTGTCCAATACATTGTTTGAATAATTTGAATTAGATGAGGCACTGGCCGTCACACCTGGCATTTTCGTCCATGATGGTATATAACCGGCATCTGGATCCCACGAACTCACCAAACCTAACAACATCACCATGAACAGACATCGTTTATTGGTTTTTTCCTAAAATTAAAGTACATTGTAGTATTATATTTAGGTACGTATACATGTTAGCGCTTTGCTGTCAATTTACAGGAATTTTGGACGGAAAATAATCCTACTGAGCTAGACTATAAAATATCCCCCAACATCTAGACTTTGAAAGGAAGCCGATGTGAAATTCATCCAGTCGAGATGCAAATTCAAATCACCGGGAAATCAAATGCCAATTCCTCATGAAGATCTTAATTTATTACTTGATTTTTGCTTCACTTTTTATGTCCCATTTCGTGCCGCTGTCATGCCATCTGGTTAAACATCAAATTGCAACTGTACTATATGAGCCTGTGGGGCCTGTTTTACCGCTTTTTTTTGTTTGTTACGCGTTAGTTTTGTATTTTGTTTTTTTTTCTTATATAGGTATTCTACACTTGATATAGATATAAAACTGAAACGAATCAGACGAATTCTGTAAAAAACTCTTCAAACATCCTCATTAAATAAAAAAAAATGGCTTGATGTGATTTCTAAAAAATTACTGTGTTATTAAAAGCTGTTTTTTTAAGGTAAATGATAGGAGAGCAACTGAAGTGCTGAACCATACTTAAGTGTAAAATTTGTACTTACGTTCATATCGTGTCCTTATCTATATATGATTATATGTACTGTCATAACACACACCGGTGAGAATGTTCGAAACCGGATTTGTCACGGAATACGATAATATAAAATTTGTCCGCATTTTACCTTAATGTTTTTAATCACTTTCCTGAATTGATCAGGGATGATCTATTTATAAAAATAACAAAATAATGTATAAATAAATTATAACCGGTCAACAGTTTACAAGCGACTAAACCTAGCAGATTCAGGCGTGGAAAGAGCTTGCAGATGTTTAAAATGCTTTTGGCTACAAATATTAATTCAAAATGCACAGCAAATAACTGATATTTTAAAGGTAGCTCTTACTTTGGGTTTTGTTTGAATTTGTCATAGACCAAAATGTGCATAACTTTAAATCCTAAATCTGTGATTTATGGTTATTATTTTTGTTTTAAAAAAATTATATGGGGAATAGGCTTACGATCACATGTGCTTTGGGCATGGGCCGTTAACACTACATTTCTTTTGCTTTTTTGGTGATTTAAAATGTATTTGCGGATATTACTGAATAACGGATTCGAAAAATGCACTGGTCACTTGGTAAATACCAATGACCTGGGCATTTTTCGAATCAGTTATTCTTAAGTATCTGCCCCCAAGTTTTACAAAAAGGCTGGTGTTCATGGCTCATACCCCTTGCACCTATGCTTACGATTTGAAAAAAAAACCGCTCAAACCAGCAGAATGACTCGATTTATTACTTTAAACGTATGACGAAATAATAAACATATTATTCATTTAGATCTATGCACCAGTGTAACGAAGTATCATTTTTAGTTCGCCTCTTCGAAGTAGAGGGGGAATATTGGCGTACCCTCAGCGTCCATGTCGGCAGTCATTTCACGGAATCTAGAAGACCAACAACAATATTTCATGATATGCAGACATGCGACACACGTGCATCAAAAAAAGTTGAGGTCACATGACAAATATTTCATGGTTGAGTGACTGCAAATCAGTTTGGGGTCTGACTTGATATTTGATACTACATGACCTACAATCATGTAACTTTGCGTGAAGATGTATCTTAGGAAGTCAGTCACCATCCTACCCAAATAAGGTCACTTTGCTTCATTGACTCAGGTTCACTTATAGGTCTGAGTTTAATTTTCAGATACTGTGTGTCCTACCATCATTTAGCTTGGTATGTGGATGCGTCTTTGTCATCATCACACCTAAATAGGGTCACTTTGGCGTACACTATGCTTTACTTTTAGGTCCGATTTAGTTCTCAAGTACTGTATGTCCTACCATCATGTAACTTGGTGTGTGAATAAATAACTTGGAGTCTGTCAACATCCCAACTAAATTAGGTTACTTTGACCTACATCTCATGCTTCACGACTTTGGTTTACTTTAATGTTCCAGGTACTCTATGTCCTATCATCATGTATCTGATGAGTTTACCAAACACCACCTGTTATTTTTGATATATTCAAACTTCGGCACAAAGTCAACTTGGGCTCTAACAGTAGAATACGACAGGCTTAGGACGAGGCGAACTTTGCAGGCGGTGGCTGTACCTCCGGTCAGGAATACTTCGATTTTCAACTTTTACCCTTACAAGACCAAAAAGTAACCATTCTATTTTTTTTAGATTTGTAACTTGTTACTTGTAATTGCAGTTAAATATATTATTACTTGTTTGAATTTAATACAGCTTCGAGGAAGAGGGGTATAATTTTGTTTATTCTGTCGGTCCGTCCTTGGGCATCCGCTTTTCTTTGGTATGTAACCTCAGCTAGGTATCCAACACTGCGCTTTTACCGATTGCAGACCTGTGCAACACCTACTTCCTGTTATCGACTTATTTTATTTGTACATTTTTTGTCAAAAATTTAATTTTCGTCCCATCTCTCCCAACCACTGATGGCAGCTTTTTGATATTTGGCATGCAGACACGACTCGGAATTCCATGCCACGCATACCGATTTCAGACCTGTGTAACACCTTATTCCTGTTTACCAACTTAGTTAATTCGTACTTTTGGGGAAATTTGGGAATACAAAGTGAGTAGTTGCTCTCAGACATCAAGTAACTTATTTGCACTTTAACTATGGATTTAGAACTGTTCCATAGGCAATCAATTTGGATTTATGGATATAAATATTTTCCAATTGTTCATATATCGAAAAATAGAAACCAACCCTGGGTAATAAAAATAAATGAATTTTGTATTTAAATAATTCATTAAGGTTTGTTTGTTGCATGATCTTTGCTAGTAACCAAGGTTGTTACATATAACTTATATTGATAGATATATAGTCCATATGTATATATAATAGTCCATTCTTAGTTTGACGAAAATATGTTAATTCGGGTTGACAAAGTTGTCACTTCTTGGTACCAATGTCAACATAAAACAATTCATGTAAGTCTTAAAGAAATTAATCTTAACAATAAATTAATCAAATACATAACAACCAAAAATAAACCACAACCTCCCGTACAGGTAGCCACACCTCAAGTACTTTTAAAAATGATTAAGTAAAACCAAATTTATAAATGGTTACTGCTGAGCTATGTTAAATTTATGCAATAGTTATTACAATCCATCACCATAACATGAATATCATTTTTATTTGTTAAAATGATAGCGCTTTCAGGAGGTATGCAACGCGTATTTTTAAGATCACATTACAATAAATTTTGGGCGTTTTGTAGTTGTAAATGCTGCGGAAGAGAGAGAAACATCTATTAGGTATTGTCATTTAAAAAATGGGGATGTAATTCTTACAGCAATATTCGTTGGTTTCTGATTTTTTGGAACATAAAATGTCCATTTTTTTCTATATTTTGTGAAGGACTATAAAGACTGAATTTGACTAGGTATTGTCTCCTTAATGGAACGGCATATCTCATTGCAAAAAGAAACCGATCGATCTGCTTTGATAATCTACTTTATTTGGAAAACAGTTGGTTATGATCAGTTTGTTTTTATTGTAAATATTTATATTTGTTTTGCATTTCCTTTAATTTTGATAATGGTGGACGCATTTGCGATTACCCTTATCTTGATGTATTTATATTATTACATTATATATATACAATTATATATATCATTATATATATTATTAATAGTTGATAAGATAGCTTTGTTGAAAATTGGTGTAATCCAAATGAGTTACTCTCTATAAATAAAGATATTATTATTATTATTATTATTATTATTATTATTTAACAAAACCCCAGACCTGTTTCGTGTTTTACCATGATGCGTTATTACTTTAAAATATCTAACTGTTGAAAATGATTATTTCAGCATTATTCCATAAATTGAATTAAATTATTTTTATTGCTATATTATATAATTTCTTTTACCAGAAATCAGTCAACTCAGGACAAAAGTCAATATTTCATCTATAAATATTATCTAATATAGAAACAATTTAATTCTAACACAAAAATGTAATAAATTACAGAAGTGATAAATTCCCACAAATATCCAATACATCTGTAAATGCTTCAGACACCATAAAATATTCATCTTCCGGGATATAAAAAATATATGAGCCGAGTAGCATCACCAAAAATATCACAGGTTATCAACACTGTTATACATTTTTTTCTATTTTAGTATTAATTTAGAATTGCAACAACTTCATGTCTTGATAAAATGATGAATGAATAGACACAAACCGAATTCCTTACATCAATATGACCCTACAAGGATAATGTAAGCCTTAGAAACCAGAAAACATGTGCGTATTTGGTATCGTTTTTTAAAGGTCTAAACAAGGAGGCGTTGGACTGATGAAACAAATGGATTAATTGTGAAAAAAAAACTTTCTTGAAAATGTCAAATAAAAAAGCATCGAGGAATGTCCATGAAAAATAATAAGATTTTGTTTGTCAGACACGCTACTAAATGCAGGAAAAAATGATAGGTATATAACCCTTATATGTAGTTAAAACACCGGATTCGTAAAATCCAAGCCGTAGCTTTAACAAGAGGCTAACATGAGCCTGTAATCGCCCACCTAATGATGCCTGCATGCACAAAAGATCTTTTTTATTCAAAATCATTTGGAATAGGCAATGGTGATGATTTTCAGTTGTTCTGGGAAAGCTAAAAATGATAAATCGATTATAAATTGACTTATTAGTTCAAACTAGTTCCTTAAACTTAGATTAAAGCTGACGCAGATGATAAATTTACCATTCAGGTAGGCCAATCATTATTTTTATTGAACTGACGTAGTGGCTTTTGAACACTCGGCAAAATGTTTTTGATTTAGCATGGAAAAACCAAACACAATATTTAAAAGAACCATCCAAGAAACATTAGTTGGTTCAGAGGTTTAAGACGATTTGACGAAAATGTGAAATGTAAAACATCGTCCAATTTAGTCATATAGAAACTGTAATCATATTTAACAAAGGTCATCCAATGTGTTGAAAAAGTGATATAATTTCCGTCGGGTCCAAATTTAAACTCCATATCGGATGATGCCCTAGAAAGTAGAACACATTTTTAAAGGGACAAGCTCAGCACCATTCCGCTAAAGTTTTAGGGGAGTTGAAGAAAATGCAAAATACAATACAATAAATTCGGTCCAGCCATTGCACCAACGGACTATTCCACCAAAGTTTGGTTGCAATTGGCTCTGTAGTTATGACAAGAAGATTTTTAGTGAATTTCTCATAGGGTCCTGGACATATTTTTAGTAGAAGACAATCTTTCGACCATTCCACCAAAGTTTTGTAATAATTGATGCAGTTGGTACAGACAAGAAGACCTTTAAAATATAACACCCTTTCCTTTTTGCAGTAACGGCAAATGGTATCTGAGGAGTTGGTATAAAAGATGAAAAGTATACGAATACGCCGGATGAAAAGTGGTAAGGTAAGGTGGTCTAAAAATGATAGATACTTAGTTATTGTTAAGGTTTCCACAATGCCCCTTTTCCTGCTTGGAACAATCTTACCCACAGGACAAACAGGTAAAATATACAATAAAAATGGATATTTAAGGCAGATAACATCATACACAATTCTATTTTAATGGTGACTTGTCAGTGAAGACATTCGTGATTTTTCGAACATTTTCGCATTTAGAAAAATAAAATAATAAAATTGAGAATCTTCCATTGTTAGCCATTCGAATTCATACTTTTCTTTACATTTGAGATTGTAAAACATACGATTATCAATGTCGTAACAATATTATATTTTGATTGCTTAATTCTTGAACAGATCGATATTGCCATTTTAAGTTAGAATATTGTCTAAAACTCCAAGCTGTCTCTCGTCATGAATATGCCAGAAATATTTGCAACTGGACGTTAAGCAACCAACAATCAATCAATGAATTATGACATCTTCAAAAAGAGTGCTCAACAACACGTGATGCTGATAATCAATGCACGCGGGTTTATCATCCAGCAAGGGGCGTAAAAACCCGAAAATGAATTAGAAATGTCATTTTCTAACCCTTTGACTTCAATTGCTCCCAGGTGTAAGTCGTCTATAACATATCACTTTGTTTCCTATCTTTTAAACATAGGAGACAACCAAAACGTATCTTTTGGATTGCATAATTAGATTATAATGGGTCGCTCTCTCACATCCCTGGAGCACCTGAACTCACCCTGATTTTTGTAGGGTTCGTTTTACTCCAGCTCGAATTCCTTATAAAAATGAGCCAGGCGAACCCGATATTTTTTTAATCTTTAAACCAAAGTTGGCATTTTGTTTAGGTGGTCATCGAAAGAATATTGGAGAAATTATGATATTGAAACAGTTAAATCTCATCTCTGTTATATAAAAGTTAAAAACGTCGCCAATGCCCCAAAAAAAAAACAAAAACAAAAACAAAAACACCAACAAAATGGTTATCAGCCAAACCAATTTCCATACTGACGCGCGTTGACGAGTTTCATATACTCACCAATAGCCTTACAGCCCTTAATGTTACAAAACTGTGTACCACAACAACCCGAACACAACTGGGCAAATCCTTGTCGCTTTCCATGTGGTGCATTCGCTCCAAGAGACAACAGACGTTGACATGACTACATTAAAAAAAAACAGAAAATGAGTCAGTTATGCATTGATCCTAGTAATTGTTTTTATTTGATAATTATAAGATTAAAAGAATGTGAAATAAATGCAAACAAGTAACACACATCTCGTTTTCATTTTAAATCATCTTCGATAAATTCGTAAGCGTTCATAGTGCTAATTCTAAACTACTGGACGTCAAATTATAATAGGATGTAAAAACTATAAATTTCTAAAAATACCAAAAAATAATGCTTATGTGCCAATTTGAAGTCTTTTATACCGTTCAATTTCAGCACAAAGACGTTATAAGAAAATATTTACCGTTTTTGGCCTATATCCTAGCTGGTTACGTTTTTCGTTACCGTTAAAATCGGTACATAGGCATTATAAGAACATATTTACCGTTTTTTTCCTACATCCTAGCTGGTGACGTATGTCGTTTCTGTCATTAAAGTAGATATCAGCAAAGCATTCCTAAACAAAATAAATGATATATCACCGATACAAAGAACCGCTAAACAATGTAAAACATGGAGACAAGGGCACTAGCAGACCAGAAAATTGCAAAGTGGGTGTGGTAACATATTATGTTTTGAATGGCTGGAAAATACTAAGGGACAAAGCCAATCAAAACTATTGGACAGTAAGGACAAACATGCATACAAATTCAAGCTTTATAAAATTGGGATAAACTGCAAGGACGGTCACATAAACAACATTAATATCCCCTATTTTCTTGAGGAATCGTCTACTACATAAATCAGTAGTTTGAACATGTGTTTTGCTTCATGCAAAATGTGCTCGTCACTGTCTTTCATATCGCTTGAAACTTACAAAAAATGCATTTAATTCTATAATAAACCCACTATGTCAAATAATTTAAGGCATTAGATATAATCTTGGCTATTGAAAAGCTAATTTAAAAACTCTTGTTTGAACAGATTGTTACTAAAAATTGTTTTAAATCACGTCAGCGGCTTAATGATTGAAACATAATTACATTTGATTGTTTAAAATAAATACTCATTATTACCAATTATTTGGTTTTTAAAAATTACAAAACATATTAAACAAACATAATAGGACCATTAGACAAATTTTTATACCTGTTCTATAGCTTGCCTTTATAAGAAGTTTTCAATTTGGTAATTTGATTCTATCACAGTACAGTGTGCACGTGAAAGTTTTGCAAACAATTAAAAATACATGCTAGAGAAAAATATGTAAGATCACGATTACGTACTCTATAGAATTATCTGATAATATGTTAAAATAAACGGTTTATCAGCATCATTAATCAAAATAACATTTGCTCCTACATGAATCGACATGGTCTACAAAGAACCTAAGACTACCAGTTACTTGATTATTTATTTCAATTTATCGTTCCACGGTAATTCAAATGACTGAATACATTTCTAAAGACTTTAAACAATCTTATGACTGTTTAATTGGCTCACAACAGACCGACAGTTCTACATTAGACTAGTTTTAGGCCCCTTGTATTTTATTTTATTGAAGTACACACATTTTAATTGCAGTTACTGATAAGATAGTTTAAATCATTTTTGTGCAATACGAAATGCTTATTATTTATAATACTGATTCTTATTGAATTATATTTTTAGTCTTTTTAAAGCATTAGTTATTGTCTAAATATTTGTTTGAACTTTAAATCACAGAACTCTTAAATCCAAAAAAAATATTCTTTGTTTCAATCTATTTTTGATTAGATTTCCACACTTTGTCAAGCAAGAGTATCGATATAATTACCTGCGTTGCCGAAGGTGGAAGCAGGTCTAGTAACCGCTTGACTCCGTTCTTCCGACTGTCCGTCAATAATAAACTAAGAACACTAACTCAAAAATGCTTTATATATGCCTGGTTCTTTTTTTAATTTATTATTTATCGTTACAGAGATATGGAACTTTGCTTGCGCGAAATGGACTTTTTTCTGATATGTCGTACACTAACTCAAAAACGCGTTATTTGATTTTTCTCAAATTTTGGTATGTTGTTGGAACTGTAAATACCTGATTCCCTTTTAGTTTTGTTTTATTTCTGATTTGTCGTTATGGAGTTATGGGACTTTGTTTGCTTGAAATCGACTTATTTCTTATATATTGTTGTGATTTCCATATTTTCAATACTTCTATACTGCAAATTACACCTACAGATATTTTCA
>JAULBM010136394.1:0-18415 GCA_032357055.1 Geukensia granosissima | reverse complement strand
TTCATGTAGCAGAATATCAAAAACATACTCCTGATTTCAAGAGTTATCTCCCTTAACCTAGATCTACTACCTTAAGATTTGTAACGATTTCTGTCTTCGTCTTTGGTGTCATCAAATTCTTTCCAGTTATTTTACAGAAATGGAAGATTATATATGCTATGTTTGACAAGTCATCATAGTATTGGAGACGAATTTCAATATATTTTCGCATGTAACATTTCGACCAATGATGGAAAACGATCGATAGTTACAAAACATTTTAACATTAAAGTCAGCTTTCGAAATCATCTACACTGTCAGCACTGTTGTAATGCATTATATGTCTACGAATTATAATAAATAAATCATCTTACCTTTAGTTGACATCGCTGACGTTGAAACTGAAGTAAAGATATATTCGTTAAATGTTTCCATTAAAAGTTGTTATGATATTGAAATTTGTTTGTAATATTGTTATAATATCTTTATCATCCTGTATTTGATGTCTTTTTCATATTTAGTGTTGGTAACGAATGTGATAGGGGAAAGGCTACCAGTCCTGTAAAATTAATGTCGCCCCTGGTTTTGTTATTTTTATCTTAATTTCCGTATGGTATTATTTTAACAGAAATGTGGTATATACGCCAGAAAGACACAATCTTTTCTGGGTTTTGCACTGCAAAATTCTCGAAGCGCATTTTTGAATTCATCAGTTGCGCTCGGGAAAAATATTGGAAAACAGGCAGGCATAGAGGAGTACCTACCGTATTATAGAAATTTTATAGTATGACTGATCGGATCAAGTAACTTGATAAACACTAAAAATATCAGACTTAACAATGTTAGATAGATGTAAACTGTTTCTTTCAAACATACATTCCAGTACCATAACTGTATGTCATTTTTGTATTTATATTTTTTTCTGTTTTCTTATTCGTCTTTTGCATATCATTTATCTTCTGAGAACCATCAAGAACAACCAGTTGTAGAATTACGATGTAACACTTTCGGTTCTCCTCCAGCAAATTGAACCCATTTGTCAGATTGTCCGTCGACTAAGAAAGGTTAAACAGTTTTCTCTATTTTCTGCTCTATGGGGCAACTCTTGAAGGGCTTTTGTTGATCCAGCGGAATATTTTAAATGTTCAGCGAATGATTGTCAGACAATGACGTTAATAATCTATCCTGATTTTTTAGAAATTTTTTTTTGTTAGTACCATTTTCAAAGCTAAACCGGTTTTTACTGTCATCCTTTTTGCTTTCTTTGATTTGTAAAGATGATAACAATAGATATAACAGCCTTTCGTCAGAATACTTTCGTTTCGTATTCGTGCTTTATTACGTGTTTGGTATTTTCTGTCGACCTAGTCAGTGGTTGTAAATATAATAACATTCACAGGTAAAACATCTGTTTGAATGATTTGTTATAGAATATCGATGGATTATTCTATCGCATTTTTAATTAATATATATAAATTTTTATCCGAGAATTCTTTTTAAACCTCTGGCAATAATTTTAAGTCATAAGATAATGTAATATACTGTAACACTTACTGTATATATTTAACAAACAGCCATATTTCACCATAACAACCTGCGGAAGTTGACACGGGTCACTTTTGTTCAATTTCAGATCAGAGGGAACTATATGACATGTATTTGTACCTTTGCATTTAGCATTAATTTGACTTGTAACATCTGTTGATATACAGTTTGTGTCCGATTGTGTTCCATACATTGCTGATGTGATATTTATGATCTTCTGGTCAATACACTTGATGTTACCTGCTTCACCTTCCTTGAAACACCTGGTAACTGGGGTTGGAAAAAATAATTGCCAAAATATTATTTGCCAATACAAATGATTTGTAAAGAAGACCTTTTTTTCACTTTTTGAAAACATGTTGATAATGCATAATAATAAAACGGTAATTATCACGATTTAATATAACAATTTTCGGACAAAATATACATTTTATATACAGTTAAATACGCCCCATTATGTAGCAATATAATGCTGAATTCGTTCCCCCTGTTCAAACATGGACTTAGTGTCAATAAGATTAACTCTGTATAATTCGCTGCAAAAGACACTCACAATCATAAGTCTGCTGACTTTTTCTGCAATGTATACCAGCTATTTCTAGGTTCTCAGTCAAGCCTCTTTCTAAAGTACATGTTTTTGTCAAAAGTAAAGGAAGGCCTTCAAAAGTACTGTAATAATGCGTACACAAACGGTGTTAATCAAATGTGGATATTTAAAAACTCAAAAGGTCCGTTTTAATACATTAAATCCGATCCTCTTAAATTTGTCCAAGCATTCAAACGTTTGGATTTTTCACCCTTTATACCATATATATCTTCGATCTCAACTGAAATACCAATCTAAGAAATTGATACAACAGTGTTTTTTTTTTAAATTGATCCATATGGCATCAGTGTGTCTTGGTTATTTGTGGACCTGTTGCAGGTGGGTAAACCATTGGTTGACTTTTTCTCGTATTGACGTAAAAGGATTTTACGACCGGTATCAAGCGCGAGACGGGGGATCCTTGTCCTTTCGAGGTACCTGATTCTCCTCTTGTTTTATGGGGTAGTTCATGAAGTCTAAGTCTTTCTCCTTTTCTTTTCCTTTTTATCTTCGATTTTGTAATGTCTTTTCGGACTGTGCAATTTTGATCTCTTCTATGGATATTCTACACTGGAACTATTTCGATTTTTCATGTTTCGTCTGCGCTAAACTTTTTAATACCCCTTTACCTAAAACAATCTATCATAACAATGTTTAGAAAATTTTAAAATATAGGCTAAGAGAGCTATGCGTATCAGAAAAAGAAAATTGTCAATGACAGTGTTATTTTTTTCAATAAGGACAATCTACAATATGTTCATAAAACAAATGTTTATTTCACTAAAAATATGGCTCCATTTGGCCTTGAGTTTTTAAATGTTTATTGTTTTCTTTAAATTGACCAATTAAACAAGATTTACATATAGTTAAAATTAGAGGGTGCTGTATTATTTCAGTTCATTTAGATTATCAGTTTCTGAGGTGTTCCTTTTTTAAAAATAGACAAATCAGAAATATGACTTTCGCATGGCGGCCAATTTTTTATCCAATTGGGATGAGATCGTGAAAATTCATAAAGCGATATCCCATTGATGTTTTCACTAAGTTTCAGTTCATTGATAGAGTGGTTTTGGTTTCAGAGATGATTATCTTTTTTAAATAATTGCCACTGGCAGCAATTCTTGTAGTCTGATTGGGACGAAAAATAAAAACAAAATTTTGTAAGAAAACTCCTTTCATAGATATTTTTTGTGAAGTTCAGTTCTAAAGCTTAGCACTTTCGGAGAAGACTTGTTTAAATCTGCCAATAAGAACCACGAATTGCCTGTGACATCCATGTTTGTAGAACAAACCAAATGCACAGAAATATTCTTAGATAAAGCATACTTAGGCTTGTACTTTTAAAGGAAGAAACTTTTAAAATAAGCCAACCAAAACTTTGAAATATAAACCATATAAACGTTCTATTTGTTCTTGTAGTTTCAGAATAGATAACTTTTTTAAAGAACCAACCATTTAGGAATAAGAGTTGTAGCCTTATTGACAAGAAACAAGAAAACTTTGCAAATGATATTCCAGAAAATGCTTTCTATTAAGACTGCTTCCTAGCGGTTTCGGAGGAAAAAAATGTTTCCAGGCGATCAACGGTCAAAATTTAACAACCTTCATTGATATTGAAAGATTTTATCATTTCATGTTTGAATCTCAGATTATTAAACCCTTCTCAATATAATTTATAGTCCAATTTTAATGTTACGTTTAATACCTTTATTTACAACCTGTCATGAATACATATACCCATTCAAGGTCGTTTCAATGTTATCACTGTTTAATTTTGGTTTCTGTAACTCCAAGGTAACACCATAACAATTCGTTTCATAATTCAATGCCTTTAATATCGTATTGTGACATGATTGTTTCAGGTTTAGGGAAGGTCGAGCGTGATTAATTCATCCCACCAGATGCTTTATGTGCATGTCTTACCTCACAAACCTGTTGTTTATGTTTAATGTTATTATACTCATTTTATGTCTTTAGTTATAATTTAAAGATTATTTTTTGAATTGGCCTTTTTCACGGTTTTTCGGCTCGGTTTACTGAGTAGGTCGCTGTACTTTGTAGACCTGTGGATTTTGAATAATTAATGGGTGCCACGTAGACTGGAATACAATATCTCCTATTTCCATCGTAATAATAACGACAAATATGCAACAACATGGAAATTGTAATAATAAAAACTTTATCTAAAATGTTAGCTGTATGCAGGCCTGGTGCAATGGTTATGTGTAATTGTAATGTAATATAGCCAATGTGTGGTGTAATGGTGAGGTAATACGTAATGGGCTTAATTTTGTAATGTTAATGGTAAGGTAATGCATTACATTACAAAAATTAGCTGTAATGCACTATTACTTTCAATTACATTTACATTACACGGATATATAATATCATTTTCCTGGAGTCAACAAGAAAAACATTTATTCAGAAAGTAGTATACTTGTAACATATTCAATATTGCATATTATTGTCATTTAAAATCAATCAATTAACAATTTTGTGAAAATGCATAAATTAAATTCTCTTTCATTTGTTAGGAAAACAGAGATGAGTATTTAAAACCAGAGAGTTTAAGTCATATCAAAAGTTAGTAAATTATTTATTCCTTTGAACAGTGATTATGTTTAGATATTTAATACATATATATCAAGATTATATTTAACTGATATTTAGAAATACAATCAACCAATATTTCTTAAATAAACATACATATACATGATGTTATTTTTGTACTTTGACTAATTATTGGGTCACCCCATTATTGTGGTCACAATCCTTAACAATAAAAGGATTACACAAATATGTTTTCATAACTGAACTTTTCACGCTACCTGACACAAAGCATGGTTTAGTATATCTTTGGTTTAACAAAGGACCCTAGTAGGACTTCTTTAAAAAATCTGCTCCTCTGCTCTTAAACAACTTGCTTAATTGAACCAAACTTTGGAAGAATAATCACTAGGCGGGTCCATATCAGATTTTTATCTGATGATCCAACCTTCAAAGATGGTTGACTTACCCAAACTTTTGTTTATTTAAAAATTTAGGATTTTCATTTAAAAATGTTCTTTCCCAACAGCTTGCTGTTGAAACCAAAGTTAAATCGAATGATTTTTGGTCAAGAATATCTTTGATGTACATAAATATTAATTTTTTAAATAATACATAATCAAATTATGAAAGACTTTTGATATGTGAACATATAATAACACATTTAATTCAGTATTGGAGGTAAAATATTCAGACCTGATAGGTGTTCACTTAATGACAATACCTTTGAAACTTTAATGATGATAAAGTGTAATTTTTTCTGTATTTTCGCCAGTATATGCATGGTTTCAAAATATGGTGTTCATTGAAGATGCCGGGAAGCAATGATGTACATTTTATGTAATGTGTAATGTAATGCATTACATTGGCAAGTAATGTTTAATGTAATACATTACATTTTCAGGTAATTGACCCCAGGTCTGGCTACAGGTTTGTTATGAGAATATGAAAGGTTATAAATCTTGCATTATCATAGGTAGTTTGGTATTTGCACTCATAAATGGCTACACGCACCATTTTCCAAATTTATAATACATTCTAGCAGAAAGTAATTGTTAACTTACATTGCAAAGAATCTAGGCATTGTAGGGATGCTACGTCCACTGGAAGGAAAATTATTTTTAGGGCTCCCACTATTAATATTTTCAATAACATAATACTGGTATCTCTGAAATATGTTTGATATTACAAATGCTTTAATGCTAACTAGAAATCTACAGACGATTGCAGAAACAAAGCTGCGACAATAATTCATCTACTTGATTATACACGTTATTCATTTCTAACGTCAACGTTTGATATTTTGTCTTTCTAGAGTCCACTTCTGCATTCGTATTGATTTTGATTGATTGTTTGTTTTTGTTTATGTAATATTATGTGTGAGATGCACTATAATAAAAATAACTGTAACATTTAGTTGCAAGTAAATTCTTAGTTTTTAATGCATTATAATTACGTAAAGGTTAAAGGATGAAGGTAAGTTTTTAGTTCAACTAAACAGCTGATAAAGCGAGGAAAACATTGAAATCCTGACGCCGCAGGCGGAAGGATTTTAAGGCCTTCCCGTAGCTTTCGAAGCTGTTTTACGGAAATAAAAACCGTACTGAATCCTTTAACCAACTTACAAACCGAAAACTACAGAAAATATTAAAAAATTGTTATAAAAAGGTACCTTTTCTCCCTTCACATGGACGGGTCCAAATCACACAATTCATAACAAACTCATGTGTTTACACAACACGCGCAGGTAAACTTCATTTTAATTATGAAAGTGCTTTTATATAGAACGATAGAAAAAATCTCGTGAAAACTTTTGTTCACATATAAAATTTGTGATATTAGATTACTATGTTTCCGCAAAATACTTGCAGGTGAGTGTGTTTTAATCATGTTTATATATTAGGAAGCGTAAATAATGCGTTTTAGCCATATTGCACCTTCTTCATTTGTGAAATTTAAAACTGCAAATGCATTTTTTTCTTTGGTCCCGTTACGGCTTTATCAGTAATTTAAGTTTAATTTTAAAATGTTTCCATTTTCATCTAGTGACTAGATATACATGTATTAACGTTTATTAATTTTCCTTTCATGGCCCCGTTTATATTGCAGGGACGCACTCATTATAGCGACATTTAGTTTAAAGGCAGAATTAGTACCTACCAAAGGTGATTTATGTACCTGAGAGGAGTATTTAATTTGAAGTAAGTTTTATTTCAACAAAAGATTCTACTGAAGAATAGAATCAACCAGTAGGAATTGTGAAAATAAATTACCTTGCATAACAAAAGAAATTTAAGGTATCGGTTTGTAAATCGAATAATCGTATGTTCACCTTACTCGTTTTTGTTTTGAATCCATTGATTTATATCATTGTGGAATGAATTCTACGTCAGATTATTGAATCTATGGTGATAGTTTCATATTTTTAGGCAAATTCAAAATATTTATATTTTTATTTGTAAAAAAAATAAAAAAAAAATAAGGAATATGTTGTAGTCTTTTACACATTTTTTAACAACTCAATCACTTAAATACACACCTAACTCTAAATATCTCCTGATTTATGTTTACAATAAACCAAACCAATAGTTTGACATGTATAACTCTTATCCATAAATTTTTCTCAATAACCCCCTTTCAAACAAACTTTAAAATAGCATGAAACATCTTGATGAAAACGTTTGTAAAGCATTCTGGACAATAAAAACACATGGTTGCCAAATCTGATAAGTCAAATCAAAAACCATATCATAAGACCTGTCTTCAGGGAAAAAATATACAAGTAAGTTCTGTATAAAGTTTACCATTCAGCAAACCTGACCGCTATAATGAATAATGATAATGAATCTCAACTTTCATGCTAAAAATTCCTGAAGTAAAAACTCCAAAGATGTTGAAAAGTAAGGCCATTTCCGCCCCTTAAAGCACCTTGTATTTTGCGAAGATTTTGGTTGGGTTGGAAAATTCTCCTTGAAATGTACATATAGTATACCCTAAATTTTTCATATTTATTCAACATTGGTAATTTTGTATTGTTCTCCCTGCTCGCAGAAACACCAAGCAACCCATTTCTTTACCCCGGCTGCTCTAAGAGTGTCTAATATTATTAGTATTAATACATCCCGCGCTATCAATGGACACCTTAAGGGATATTACTGGCAGGTGAAGAAATCGAACGGCATTTTTCTATCCCTAACTGCCATCGTTGGGAGTTCAGCCTTTACAATATCATAATGGTCGCAAACCGGAATCCTCAGCAAATGACGGTTGTCACTAGGTGAGCAAAGGCGGCTTACTCTTTCATTTTGTTTTTTCCTTTTTTTTTCTTTTGGTTGCGGTTTTGATTGTCTTTTGATTTAAAGAGTTTTGTTTGACCATTTGGCATCTTAGATTATTTCTATCGCGAAGAAGATTACCTAGGTGTATCCGCATAATCCGTTAACCAGCTGAGTATTATCATACAATTAAGAATTTTTTTGGTGTACTCGTAAAAAACTAACTTTATTTCATACCTGTTATGAGTATATCATCATTTTCCCAAATATTATATGTCCTTTGTTGAAACAGGAAGTAATTAATAACCTTTATTTGTCCTATGTTGAAACGGTTCAATATTTTGTCACGAATTTTTAACCTTCAAAAATCAATCTGTCTATTTACCTGAGAGCAAATACGAATATTACATGAGTTATGCTTTATCTTACACGTCTATTTCATTTGAAGTTTAAGGTATATGTTTAACGTTGAAATACCATAAATTAGAAGAAGGTCCACATTGAGCTTAAGGAAGAAATGTGATATCGACTTATATGTTTAAGCTCCGATAAAACAAACAATGAGACTTAAGGAGGTACCCAACACCTATAGAAAATGACTCTGTTAAATCATCTAGACGTTTTAATGATGAATCATTTTGATGTTAAAATTAGTACACTTCAATGATCAAAATTGTGGTGGTGGTGGTTGATGGTTTTTAACGTCCTACACAGCAAATTAATGCTCTCAGCCGGACGGTCCCTGGTGGAACATTAAGGTATTTGTGTAACTTGTCGTTGATTGGAATAATTTGGTCAGGAGGCTAGGTTGAATTGTTTATCTTATTCGACATGATGAACTCTCGCTGTATATAAATGGCGTCGGCTTGATGACTTTTTATAATTGATGATAAAATTGATATTTATACTGCAGCTGGACCATTTCCTGTTGGCTATATTTCCTAAGTATAGTAACAAAGTGATATTTTGTACAATGTCAGTTTCATTTCCTGTATATACAGGGGTTCATTGAGGGAAAGAAGGAATTTTATTATTGGGTTAATTTAATAATTTTGTAGTAATCTAAATATTTTTATAGCTGCAGTATAGAAACAATATTAGATCAACGTAAAATATCAACTTTTTGTATTCGGCACGAAACTGTTGAAGGGCTCAATAAACCTCGCTCTTCCCCAGAATCTAAGCCTTATACAAAAAAGTTAATATCTTTTGGACATTGACCTAATATTGTATATATATCTATTGAAGTTATATCAGTGATATTAACGGTTTAGGTTTAAATTGCTTTAAATTCATAGGTTTTATTTATTGTCCAAAATAAATATTTACACATTAATAAAGCAAACAGAATAAGTGAAATTAATTTTAGTGATGTTGTTAGGTAACACCTTAATTCTATCACAATTATATTATAATCATATTTATTGCCTTAAAAGAAATCACGTTTGCTCATATATTTGACAGACACAAAATTTTAGAATGATTTACTCCATTTTTTTCACCAAATATTCTTCAAAATTAAGAAAATTATTTTCCCATGAACCATTGCATCATTTAATTGTTCTAAAAAACAATGATCATTGGTTATTACAATTTTGATTTTTATATGCACAAGCTCGTTAGAATGATGACTTCATTATTTCTTATTGATTTCCAAAGAAATATTATTATGTACAATGATGCAAAAGGTATCACTTTAGTTAATGATTTATTTACTGCACTTTTACTTCATGTCGGCGGTATTTCATATCGTTGCGGGATATAAGAAATCAGACGAAATATTTTCGACAAATGAACATTCATTGGGGAGGTTTAAGCGCCCATAAACTCGTTAAACCCTGCCACATACTGTTCTAGACCAGGAACCATAGTCCAGCTGTTGTCGTTGTTTAAATAGTCATTTATTGTAATTTCTTGACCATTTAGCAGTAAATTAGGTCGATTGTCGTGTTTTATGAATATATTCATGTTTTGTATTTTCCTGACCCTTTTACAACTTTCGTTGCGGTGTAAACTCAGGTTTATTATTGAAAGCCGTAATAAGACCTGTACAGCACAGCACATTTTTATATTCCTCAATATCTCAAACTTCAATAAGCTTTAGAAGTGAATTTATGAAGTAATATCAGGTGCCTGATTTTCACGAGAGGTGGGTTGGATATGATAATAACATTGGACATATCTCTGATATTATGTTACATGTTTCACTGTTTGTCTATTTTGTAATATAGATTCTACATGGACATTAACTTTTAATAACAGGTAAACATCGTACCTTGGATCAAAAATAATTGTAGTGACACATGTGTAAATATTGATTTTATTTTAGATTCCGTACAAAGATGCACATGTGAACCGTTTGAACTATCATATCACATATTTATAAATGTACAGACAGTTGGTAAAGCTTTGAATTAAAATAAAATTGGTTGATAAAAACATTGACTTTTATTAGCTGCTAATATTATTTCTGACCTATACTCTTAAGTCTTTTAATAACATTAGGACTATAACTGGCATAGTTATCAAGTTTTATCTGTAATGCGGTCGTTGAGTACGCTGAACACAAAAGCAATCAATCGTTGTGAACATCTTACGTCACCATGGTCACCATCAATTTTGTTGTGTTCTAATGTTAAACTCATACTAGTGATATATCACCTTGATTTTACTTATGAAAATTGCCTTCGAGATGGTATTCTTTGGGGAAAAAGGACACGGTTCGTTTTTAGCCCAAGGGTTTGGATGAAAAATTAAAAGTGACATATATCTATTATTACATGGCATTTGTATTGAAAAAAGCCTAATGTCCATTTCAGTTCCTTTAAACAATGGATTTTGCTGCCTTGCAACTATATTTGACTTAGTCCTCTTAATTCCTTGTGGAAAATAGGCCGCTACAATTGCTATTATCTCGATTTATTTGTGGCTGTTCTCTTTGCTTCACCCCAGGTCTTGCCTATCTTCTCTAATTCTTTTAGCCTTGTTCTTTTCCAGCTGTGAATTGGTCCCCCATGCTCTCTATAACCATGTGAATTCCAGTCTAATGCCTCTCTGGGGGTGCTCGTTTTGGGTTTTGTCCGTGCGTGGCTAATCCACTGCCATGCTCATTTTCTATATGGGAATCTGCTGGATCTTGACTGGTATGATCAAGAAGTTTTTCATTTGTAATATATCAAAAACAGTGATGGCTTTTTAGAGGTCTGTATATCATATTGTCCCTTGTTGTATCTATTATTGTCTGCGTAAAAAGAAAATTGATAAAAAGATAATTTTTCAAATTATATTTCAAAGGGAATTATTTCTTGGCATTAACATGGGTAAGTCCATTCTTGGGTAGGATTAAGATACCTTATCAATCTTACATATACATTACCACGTGTCGTCTAATAACTTCTCAAGTATATTTTACTTCTCTATTGACTGCAGTAACATTTATAGTGATTCATTTTATATCTTACTTTCAATTTAATTACTGATTCATTTTATTCATAGATTAACTTTAAGGGAGTGAAGTAATCTATTAGAATGTTTATGTTTGATAGTTCTCAGAGAGTTCTAATTAGTTTTGCAGTCTCCCCGACTTTCGTATTCTACACGTGTTTGTCTGTAATTGATATTTTGATGCAGCAGTGAAAATAAGACGTATTTGTGTCTTATATATATAATCCCACGGATGCTACACCAACTTATTTACAAGCCTAACATTTTCAAAAATTTTAAATCTAGAAGACGAAAGCAGAGATATAGGATAGTACTGATCAGCCTTTTGCTATAGTGAACTTAAAAATCTACTATACACCGGCTTTGTCTACTGAGTAACATGACGAGTGCCACTAGTGGAGCAGGAGTTGCTTACCTTTCCGGATCACCTGATAGGTTCGTGTTACTCCAGATTTAGTTTTCAGTGTATTGTTGTGTGTTCTTTATTTGTCTTTCGTAACTTTTGTTGGACATGGTCTTGTCTGTTTTCTGATGTAATGATTTCTGTCTACACCTTTGGTTTCTTTGAATTCCTCGCCATGATATGGCTGAAATACTGCCGACGTAGCGTTAAACACTAATTAATCAATCTTTGAATTCCTTGTATTTAAATGAATAATTAATTGTATAAAAATTAACTGTTACTAATAAGAAGTATCTGAACCCTTGAAGAATCTTAGTACATAGGTTTTTGTTCTGTTATATGTGAGCATCAAACTTTCATTTTGCTTTGTTAGAATACAGAAGTTAATCAGTTCGTATTTTCAAATAACTTTGGTGATGTCGTTGTTAGAATTCGTACTTCATACTCATCTGTATTTTTATAGGTTCCTTGAAATAACTGAAGATTGTGTTGTCGTATTTAATGCTTTGTTGTTATTTATCGGTAGGATAGATATCCACATCAGATGTTGTTTTCTTTGCACTTCCGGTAATCTTGTGCAATCTTTGTCATAAGGTCTATTCGATAACCCTTGACAAATGTACCTGTTATAATGCTGACATTTGAGTTTCGACTCTGTTGCAGTTTATCGATGGGATACATAAATATATTTGACTTCGTTCTGTTCGAAGCATCGAGCTGGGCAACGTATTCGACTAACAGAGTTGAGAAGACCCGCTTTAGTACATAAAAAAGAAGCGTCTGATGCCGCTACAATACTGCTGGTAGTACTCAAATTAAGTTCATTAAAATGAAAAAAATCGTTTCATACACACACAAAACAAACAAGTTGAAAAATATGTATACCGTATGAAGTAGCCAACGTTACGATCCTGTCAAGGAAGAGAAAATTGACAACAGGAAAAAAAATCGTTTCTCTTGTCGTATATTTTAGTCTCGATGTTACCTTGATAAACTGAAGCATTTAAATCAAGAAACGGAAAACTGCCGATTTCCTGATTAGCTTTATTTAAAGTAAGTTATCTAGGGTAAATTCTAATGACATATTTAGAGAAGTCTTATAATGTTTTTAAATGCGAAGCTGTCGTCCAGATTAAGGTTACTAGATTTATTAAATTTATCTATTAAATTAGATTTGGAAGGATCTTATAATAGTAAAAGTCTACAATTAAAGGGACAAGGTTAGCATTTAGGATTTCCTACAATCTATCGATAAATTTTATCGAAAAATTGTCAAGAAGAAAAAACGTTATTTTATTCTCTCCACTAAAGTCTAGAAAGTGCATCGTTTGTAAAACTTTTTGCATCCACAGAGAAGCTCAATCTTTGTTACAGCCATTATATATGATCTGTATTATTAAATGCTAACTCAATGTGATTTGATAAATTCTTTATAATAAGGTTATAGGGAAGTGTTGTATAAAAGGTGGAAACGCATAAGACATCTTATAGATGAATCTCATCCAATCTACCTAAACTAACAATATTTCCATTTTAAACTCTATGGTTTGTTTACATCTCTGGAGTATTCTGGTATACATATGTGATGCCAGTGATTTCAATTGCAACTCTTAGTGTATGTTATATCATACGTCTTTGTTGTCCTCGACACAGATAAAGTGTCAAGTCAAACCACACCAGTCTTTGTAAGTCAAATAGTGTATTTCGAACAAGTGTTCTACCAATGTACAGGTTTTTCCAAATCATTATCTAAAAAAGAGGTTAATGATCAACAGTTCGGAGCCATTTTTTCTGCAGATCCCTCCTTTCAAGTGCATTGTCAGTCCAAAATAAATATTCTAAAAAGCAGTTTTTTAAAATAATAATTTCCATTTATTTTTCTTTCAACGAAAAAAAAACCAGCCTAAAACACCCATGCGAGAGAGCCAAAGTGCATAATCAACAAAGACGAGACATTCTTATAACAAATAAAAGGACAATTTGAGAATAAAATAAATATAAAAATAGCAGATGTGGCATGAATCTCCATGAGAAAGCCAACCACCAAATGACAGTAGAATTTAATCATCTACAGGTCCCATTACGGCCTTCAACAATTAACGAAGTCACGAAATACAAAATGTGAACCTTAACATAAAACACGACAATCGACCTAATCTATTGCAACAATGGTGAACAAATAATAAAGACTAATTAAACAAAGACATTCATTGTATTACTGTTTCCTGACTTGGAACAGGCACACAAGTATGTGGCGGCGTTAAACCGATTGGTGAGCGCTCCAGTCCCCTCTAACCAGAACGACTTGAACCTTGACTATATGTATCCTTGTTGTAGTCCTTTATGTGGCAACACGAATACTTTGTTCAGACAATCCTAATTAACCAATTAAAACAAATCTCTCGTAAAAAATCATGCGAGTTTTGATAATATCATATATCATTTTAGAACCAACACGAAAAGTGGACCAATACAGAAGGACTATCAAAATGTGGCGTAATTCTAATTCACATTAAAAACCTTTGCTTTTTAAATGATAATGATTTTAGGAAATCTTCTATTGCCTTAGTCATGTTAGATATCTTCAGCTTTGGTCTACATATCCCAAACTTTACAGAGCTAATCTGGTTATCCAGTAGACATAAAAAAGCCAAGCAATCACAACTACTGGCTTTTCAATACATTATAATTGATGATAACTTAGAATACACCTTCTACAGAAAAGCATTTTTTTTAAAATCTATTCACCGATTGACCAAAACGTAAACAACTACCTGACAAATATTGATTCTTACCAAGATGTTCGTATCTATACATTTAAATGAGAAGACCTCATTTTGTTTGTCGCTTCTCTTCCTTCCAGTCCTTCCAGGATGAATTAATCATTTTACCCCTGTGCCCTATAGGTACCATGTACAGTCAGATCTGTCATCCTCGGTAATGATTATTTTGTTTGTGTTACTTTGGAAGAAAAACGAAAATAAAGGCGTTAGGATATTGTTTCCGTCATTGGACGGAATTTTAAGTCAGACAATATTTCCGGTCCGTAATTTGCAAGTGTTTTGCACAGAATTTAGATATAATAAAAACAACCCTATATTCCTTACTTAATAACATACAATGTTTTGGGTACACGATACAGGTACCGGTATCAAACATTCTTTCGGTCCCTGGAAGCGACAAAATAAGAATTTTTGGCACCCCTGGATAAGTACATACATTTACAGTGACAAAAAAATATTTTGGATTTCATGATTTTTTTTTATCATGGCGCAATTTTTCATGAAAAAGGCAACATCTTTCCTTTTGCAACCATAGGTAAAATTTAACTTAAAGAACAGAAAACAGCCTGCACATACTCAGTATTTAGAAGGCTGTTATCTTATAACCAGAATTATAAGTCAGACATGGTTTCATTAGACAAAATGTAGCTTTTGATATAAATGTTAGTGCCATGATAAAAAGTATCCTGAAATTCAAATTAATTTTTTTTCACTGTAAATGCAATATTTTCGCATAAAGTTGACAGTAATGTTCATTTTTAAAAATGCAGAAAATATAGCATATTGCGCACCCCCAAATTCCTACATGTATATACAAAATTTTCATTTCCAACTGACAATTCTCTGCAAGGTCTGTCTCCTATTTTTTCAATCCACTTCAAGGTTATTATTCCCAATATTTTTATACTATCCAGCAGCGGCCGACTTGCCTATACTCTATGTCAGTGTTTGTTGGAACGGGTAGAAACGTTATGAAAGAAAAATTGTCTGCCATATTCATATAAAATTACGTTTATTTTGTAGATTGAAAAAAGTGCAAGTAAATTGCAATAATAACTTTTGGCAAACACGATGCATTTTAAGCAGCGCCGAGTTTTAAATTCTCTACGGGAATTTTACATTGTAAAGTCAGCCATTTGTTTGCCAGAATTGGCTCTTTGCACGTGCTAGCACGAGACTGGGAGTACACATTCTCAACGCTGTGTAAT
Organism: Geukensia granosissima; assembly: GCA_032357055.1. NCBI lineage: Eukaryota > Metazoa > Mollusca > Bivalvia > Mytilida > Mytilidae > Geukensia > Geukensia granosissima. The sequence goes on along the minus strand of JAULBM010136394.1, from coordinate 2,645 downwards.
AATTAATTAATTAAACTAGAATACGATAACTTGTAAAAATCGATTGAGGTGCACCTGAATGGGAATTTTAGATTGATTCTTCTCATATGAATCACAAGAGAAGGTCCAAAAAAAAAGACTATGTGCCCATTTTTTAAAATTACCTCATTTAGGTCAAACTTAAGGGCTCCTGCACAAAACGAAGATGGCTGACCCTCAATGTTAAATCTCCGTAGAGAAATTCAGGGGCAGATAATAGTACCTAAAACGTTATTTCATAGCTTAAAACATAAACCGTTAACTGTGGGTTAATTCTTTCTTTTGATTAAAAATTAATACAAAGGCTGAAACCCACAAATAATTTTATAAAGCTCGAAAATCACATTCACAAAAGCCTGACATAGAGTATAATAAGGAATCTCCATCCGGTTATCATTATATGGGAACTTCAACTTCACAGACTCATTATGTTCTTACTCTGAACAACAACTTATTGATGAACTATTAGATACACAATCAAAACGCAGAGCACTTGTCAAGACAGAAGTTCTATAAGCGACTGTAAATATAAATATCAAATGTGTCATGTCAAAGTCTAAAGAGAGTATAAGACAACCAAATAATCCACTATAGACCATCAAGCCAGATAGTATATAATACATTAATAGAGCCTCTTTGTTGACTTACAAAAGGAATGAAGGAAGATTTCTACATCCTATTTACAACAAATAACACGGTGTATCTTATATATATAGCATGTAACCATACCCTATAAAACTTAAAATTGTCACTGTAGCTATATTGTATCGTGAAAGATGTCTTCTGGTTGAACTAAAAGAGAATCTGTTATTTCTAACTCAGTGAACTCCGTTCGCTTGGCAGACTGTATAAAAAGGGGTATAGCCACTTCACCTGCAGATTCTTTTTCATTTGTTATTGCCAAATAGAGACAGTTTTCTAAAGTTTCTCTACTGTAACGACAAAAATATGTGACGAATACGTTAATGTAAACAGGGTGCGAACGAAAAGTCAAGGGCAGACAAAAGGAAGCAAGTCGACAGACACAACAATCTTAAGAACATAAATAAGACGAAACATGACACATATTGTACATAGAAAACTAAAAACACAAATACAACTATGAACAATGAGAATTTTCTAAGCTACCTTATTGCGATAAAATTTTAAAAATTTAAAATTACCAATATTGAATAAATATAGAATATTTTGGAATGCTTTATCTACATTTCAAGGAAAAATCTTTCATTAATTGCATAATAATCGAAGCATATGTTCCACCAGCAGAGGCATCGACTCAATGGTTTCAAAATATAAAATTACCAATGCTGAATAAATATGAAAATTTTGGTGTGCTATATTTACATTTCATATAGTAAATCAGTACCATTAGAACAAAAACATGTCAAATATAAAACATAGCAAAAGAAACACTTAAATCCAATCAAATCGCAATGGGAAGCTTATTTTTGTAAATCATGTAAATAAATGATTGTGATTGATTGATTGATTGATGGATGGATTGATTAACTCCAGAAATCAAGGTCGGTATTATTTGAGCTATTGCCCTAAATGGAAGGGGTTATGTCGAATGATAATAATATAATGGTTGAGAATGTATTTTTAGTAGAAAGTTTGAAATGAAGTGCCACAAATACAAAAATTGTGTGAAAATAAGCTTTACGTGCATTTCCCTAATTGACAGGACAAATTTAATGACATAAATTTTACTGCAACAGATTAAAGAGGATCGTACAATTGATAATGGACCTATAAGTGAAAAGTATTTTGAAAAGGTCATATGCCTTTTTCTGATTGTGTTTCGAGTTTCCGAATTACCAAATCTAGTCACATATTGGTAGATATAAAATGAGAGCAGAGATTTTGCCAACTAAGAATAAGATGATGGATATCAATTTTTTCGTTTTTAAAATGCAACAGATTTCAAAAGTTTGAATAATTGTTCTTAATCCGCCCAGACCTTCGGGTATTAAAGCAGTTGCTTCTTTTATAAAGCCGTTATTTGATTTAGCTTGATTGTTTGTAATATTTTGGTTTTGGGGGGTTTGCCGTAGGGTGTTGACCTGTATCCATTTTAGAAGGCGTTGGTACACGTTTTACAGACAATCACCACATCTCCTTATTCTACATTCGTTTCGTGTCTGCATGTTTTTGTATCTATATTATCTACATTCATTGTATGTTTCTATTGTTGTTGTCCTGATGGGTATTTAGTGTGCCAAACAGAGTTCTGTTCAATCATTTTATGTTTCAAATTTTTTTATCTCTAGAAAAGCTCAATACTTGTTGTTATTATTTTTTCTCTTTCAGTTTAAAAACTTTCTTTTGCAATTCCTTCCGAAAATACCGCATGCACTTTATAGAGAAATCTTTTGATCCATTCCGATGAATTAAGATGTAATATGAATTAAGTACACACGATATAGGATGTGGTTCACATTTGTTGACGAATTTTATTTCCGACAATTTTGATACCTGTTTGATAAAGATTTGCACTTGTGATACAAAGGTGCAGGAGCGTAATAAAAATACTAAATATACTACATACACTATAAAAATAGGAGATGTGGCATGATTGCCCATGAGACAGCCACCCACCAAGCGACAGTAGAATTTTAACTTCTACA
>JAULBM010136283.1:0-18415 GCA_032357055.1 Geukensia granosissima | reverse complement strand
TTTCACTGCTGATAGAATTACTGTCAGTAACTTGGAAAGAGGTTTTGTGGAGCAATTGGCAGACCCTGCAATGTAACTTGCTTGTAAGGACACTTGTGGAGCTTTGGAATCCAGTAAAGTAAAGGAAGATCGAATTCCTTCTTTTTATTTGAAATCCCAAAAGAAGACAAAACTGACTGATGGTTGTCAAGGATTTCCTCTTTGATAAGTGTCGTTGGGGTATATGTTGGGTAGTGAACTGGCACAAACTACGCTCCTGTCATTTTTGATTCATATATATTGCTATGAATCACAGTTTATGACATATATTTAAGCAGACTCTTCAAAACACGAAAGCTTAAAAATACTTTTAAACATTGGATGACATTTTAGCTTCCAGGGTTTCAAATTAAACATTTGCAAATGAATTTTATCCTAAAAAGTTACCTTTATCGGTAATGGTCGTACCCTTTTTTAGATTGAGATTTCGATATATAAGGGTCGATTATGCACTTAATTGTATGACAAAATGACGAATTTTCTTTTCCTATAGTTTACATTCCGAATATTGCTGGACATAAACGGAAAGTTTACAATCGCAAATCAAAAGTCATCTCTCTTGTCGTAAAGTTTTGTTCTTACCCCACCCTTACTGTGAATATCTAGATGTAAGTCTAGGTAAGAAGCTCCTCTGTTTCTTAAGTATCTTTGATTTAAAGTTCAATGAGATAGATGCGGCCAACATAGTCACCAAATTTAGAGTTATTCGTTCGAGGGACATCATCCATATAGCGGAACTCTAACCCAAAAGATTAAGCCAACTTTTTCTCTCTTTTCTGTTGAAGGCTCTGTATGAAGTCAGCTTCATTCGAATAAAGAAATAAATCGGCGAGAAGGGATGTACAATTGAACACCATTGGAATGCCGACAGTCTGTTGAAACAAACGTCCACCAAACATTACAAAAATGTTGCCAATCAAGAAACTAACATTAAGAGTCGGTTTCTGCTTATGTTTCCTCCTGATTGTTTTCCTTTTACCACTCGTTGGAGGAGCTTGGAGTACCCAGTAAACTATTTAAACGCAACAACATGTCTCATGTGTCTGTCCAAAGTCAGGAATTGTGGTCATATGTTTTTCTTTGAGTTTAAAAATCAATATACATATTTGCAATTTTTTATAACATTTTGACAAGAGCAGTATTATATGTATTTACGTATAAAAGATTTTTTTATTTTGGGCGATTAAGAGCTTTTCCCAAAAAATTGTATTCCACCCTTGTCGACGGCTTTATGGATACCTAAACATGTTTTATTTAATATACTAGATTTCATTCTCTCTAACATCTACCCCCATAACATGTCACGTTCATATCCATGGGAAACGTTATGTTTTTGACTTTCAGACATTCGACACCTGTTAATTAGCATTAATATCCCATATGGCCAGCGTTTGGTGTTTACATATAGCCTATATTACTTTGGAGTCTATTCAACACAGGTGTTTTCTCTTTAAAGCTTAGGTGTTGACAAAGGAACTGCTCAAACAACGATACATTGCTCGCTTTGATATTGACATTTTTGTTTGTATCGTTAGTGTTGTGGTCGATTGACATGGAATCTGACGGTTACGGTTGTATTTAAAACATAAAGCCCAAATAATTACTTCATAATTACCCTGAGTCAACGAATTATTATTTGCAGCCGATTACAGGATTGATATTTTCAAATCGCATCGCTGGGAGATCCTATAGCATTAAAGTATCTTGAAGTCCAAAATAGGATTTCCTCTGTTCCTGTTTCTTCACGCATTACAAAGTTGTCGGAAAAGAGATATCGACTACTTTTACCGGTATGACTGATATCATTAGAACTGTATGCATTTTAAAATTATAAAACATTGTAAATACGGAAAGTAAATTACACATGAACCAGCCAGTAATTAAGATTTAGAATTTTTGGCATTTAATTTGAACGTGAAGTGTAATAAAGGGTTTCGGAATTGACATCTATGTTTATCAACTTGGTAAGTGGGATTAAACCTGCATTTATGCGGAATGCATCTTCGAATTATTTGCCCGAACAACCTGTATGAAAAAATTCCCTAAAGTACGTCCATCGTTATAGTTTCACATAATTCTAAAGAACTGTAGACATGCGGTCAGAATTTAGTACTAGTCTGGGAATCCAAAGCTCAATTTGTGTATTTATCACTGTATCGGCATCACCATTAGCACTCAAAATCAGATATCGTTCTTTGTCTCTTTATAAATTACCTTCCGAGCTACTAGCAATTATGCTCTAGCGATTGGTAGAAATTGGCAGTGGTGTCCATGGCAGTTGTCGTAATAGTGTCTGAGTTTATAAAGTCAATTTGATCCACACTGTTGACATACTCATAAGAGAAAATTAATAAAGACATGACGTGATTTTCCAATTGAATAGTATTACAATCATTCACTATTTTTTTTTTTTGACTCACTGTCATTTGACTGAGGAAATAAGTTAAATTCGAAATGAAGGATATCTTTTTATTGTCAAGACCTGAGCCATCATCTTTCTTTTCTATAATAGGAAATATCTGTTGTTCCAATCATACAAAGAGTCTTTAACATCCACAGTAAATTTGTGATCATTTTACCTGTGCCTGTCTGTAAAGAGAAAATCTTATCGGGGTATCAAGTTGTATAGAGCAAAATTCGTATATTGCGTTAAACTTCGAGCTTGTAGACATATTCTTTTCCTATTACATTATATTTTTTCTTGTGAAAAAAAGGAGACAGAATATTTCCTTAGAAATCATCTTATTAAGAAGGATGACTTGACTATAAATTCAAAGATGTAAGAGTAAACCAGAGAAAAACGTCATCATTAGATTTCCACAACAGATTGTAGGGATTGCTTACTGCTTGTTATCCCTAAATGATATTTTTGAAAAAGTAACATTATCTCCAACTCTAAAGTCCATTTCATTTCCTTTAAATAATTAGCAAAAATGAAGCTGGCGAGTTTATTCGTAAAGCATAAGATTAGAAAAGTTTCATATGCATTCCAATTCATCGCATGTCCGTAGCTGGGACTGCAACTATTTATTTTTGTCCCTTTTATTTGCCTCTCGTCATAAAACGTGGTTTTTAAACAAACGGGTTGAGGGTTAAACCTTTTTTTTATGGAAATCAGTTTATTATAGACAAGCAAATGCAACTATTCTAAACAATACCTAATTATTAGGTTGTGACCCGCAAATATACTTAAATTTTATTAAGACTAATTTGCATATGCATTCTATAGATGATTAAAAAATATTTCGCTATTCAGTGTAAAACACTGATTTTGTTAATCTATGTTCATTTGAATGGTAAAATAACGACTGACGTGCTAATGGGTTATATGCTTGATTGGTTTGATAAGGTATCTTAAGGAGAATAGACCTGTCCTGCTTAAAAACGAGATTGTATACCCACTTTTACATTTGTTTACATTTATGTTATCTTTAAACACATCCAATATTTAAATTTTCTTATATGAAAATATGTAATTTCAGGTCACCGAGGCCGAAACGCTTTTAACATATATATCTTATGACAATTGTCACCAATTTTCAGATATCTCAGTTACGTATTAGTTATTATAATTATTCAAATAAAAAAATAATGGCTCATCAAACTTGGTAATGCAAAATATCGCAAAGATCGATATTTATCATGTTTATGAAGATGGTAAATATACTGGTATTTACATCATTTCCCTCCCTGGGCAAATATTTGGCAAAATTCAATCTGCGCATCTTATATCAATATTGAACAGATTTAATAGAAATATGAAAAGTTATTTTAGCTTTGCTAGAGTATAAAAATATGTTCGTTACGTTTTTTATGCATCACTTGCAAATGACTGTAAGTCTGTTTGCAAAGATTTGTGTTCTTAATTATTTTATACGCATGGGACATGTAATATGTGTCTAAACAATTATTGCAAGACAAATGTAATGAAAATATGTATCTTTAAAAACATCAATAGGCCCACTTGAAATCTGTCCTCTTGTAGACAGCGGCCCCGTAATAAATCAGTGAAAATGCTGCATCATCTCAACAATAGACTAAACCTGTCTTTTGTTTTCCGAGCATGGGATGAAATAAATTCTTGGCCTCCTTCCATAATGAGCATAAGATGGAACTCTTTTCGGACATTTCAACTACAGGTTCACCGTAAATGGTCAAAAATTCACCGTGACCCCATCCTTCCTCTGTAATTGGAAAATCAAAAATCAATAATGGACATTTTGCTGTTTGGTTCCCTTATGAGCTTAATCCTGAATATATCAAAAACAAACTTAATAAATATGTAGACACTGAACGGCATAAATATAACAAATATAGCGACTTCCTCGAAATTGAAAGTGATGTAAAAACTGTAGTGGCAACACGGTTGTATATTATAAAAGGTTAGTATCAGTAGGGCAGTTTGAGTTGCCTACAGTCTGAGTGTTTAGGATAGTGAAAAAAAAATATATATATACTAAAATAAATATGACAAATTCCACAATTTTACAGGAGTGTCGTTGTTTCCATTAATTGACTTCTCATGAATATTTCACACCCATTGAAGTGGTCAAATATTCCTTTTAACATCGAGATATGTAATTTTTCTCAGTGTTGTTTTATTACCTGTTGTCGTTAATTTATCAAAAGTCTGAATTCTAAATAAAAGTTTGCAGCGATTACATAATTACTTCCCACCTGTGTACAGAAAATTTTATACATCCATTTTCTTTCTAGATGGATAAAACGGATACAAGAAAATCTAATATCCTTTTGGCAATTCGAGGACAATTTTGTATGATTCCATATTGTTAAACATTTTTCAGTCGGATGATTCAGCATGATGAATACATGCACTCTGCAAATATAAAACATCTGCAGATACGTCAATGTATGTATATGTGTTCCACAGGCTTGAAAGATTGTTAAATTCCACAACTGGTCCGCTTAAAATTGTATTGATTTACAGCAGGATTCCAGTTTCTGTCATGGACAATTGATGAAAAAAAAGTTTCATGTGCAACAAATAAGCACTTCATTTAGTCTATTAAATGATATCAGGCTAAGCTCATTATGTTCTAACTATAAAACAATTGTTGTTGTCGCATTTAATTGCATTATAGGAAATTTTCTTAAAAAAAAACATCTTTTTTAGATATACTGGTTGTTATTTTAAGGATAAACAGTTATTTCTTACGTTAATTCTTTAACATATGTTTAATTAATTATACTCATGATCAGGCCTCATTTTTATATATACTAAAAGCAGGACAAGGAACACTTAATGTTGATTTTTGCTATTTCAGTGTGAATAAACAAGAGCATAGCCAAACGCTTATCTCTTCCCTACCCTTTCATGAAAAAGGGCTCATATAATTACCAATCTTACAATCGGAATATTGAACATCGAAAAACCAACGAACGACCAAGAAACACCCCATTCAACTACATAAAATATTTAAAAATCAAATAAAACAGGCTTTCTTCTTAGAATTTGTAAGAAACACTAAGCGATGTTGAACAAAATTTATGTTGCAATCTGTAATAAACAATTTTTCCCAAAACAGATAGAAAGGTAAAAACTGTCCGAACACTTGTTTTAGAAAAAAAAATTCAACAAGAGATATTAGAAAACATATGTTAACACCATTCAACAATTTACAAAAAATATAACATACATGCAAGAACAACGTATGCATGATCCAGACTTGGAAAAGGCACCAGATGTTTTGGGTTAAACGGGTTTTCCGGATACCAACAACTAAAGAAGTTTCAACAAAATTATGGATTGAAATTTGAAAGCGGGCGAAAGAGTGACAGAAGAGGAAAAATCATCGAACGATGAGAGGCGAACAAATTCTGGATAAACGATAAATTCAAGAAGACCATGTATATATATTATTTTTTATTGTGTATGTGTGAGGGGTGGGGTGGTTGGGATCGGGGCTTTATTTGATGTCCAGCATTGACGAAACGATGCATTTGTTATATAATTATCTTTTTGATTACGGCAGTATGTTTTTTTATTTTATTTAACTGTTTCCATGTCTTAGTCTTAATAAACATTCATATGAAGCAAAATATAACTGCCTTCAATAACTAGCACAATTTTATTAAGTTTATGAAAAGTCCGTTATTAAGCCCTGATTTCTTATCCGAATAATCGGTTCGAGGGTAAAAATGTTTCCGATCGAAAAATGAGATGAGCCGAAAAATGTACAGGAGATTATATTAGTCTCTTATGATAGGATAAAATTTGTTTTTAAAGATTTTAAATAAAAGTAGGTAAACTCGTACAAATCAATCACAAACTGAGTTAAGTCCTCCTTTTGTAAAGATTCCAGTGAAGGGTAAAAAATATCATTCAGTTTAGGATATACAATGGATAAGTGTAAGTTCGTTAAAAATAAGGACGTCTACAAATAGAACTATTTCAAAATAACTCTAAAAGTCTTGATCTTGATATTAATGCCTGACAACCCACTAATGAAAAATAATAATCATATTCTAGAAAATCTGTGAACGATTAATCATTCATTTTCACAGAATATGGTAGATATGGGACGAAATCTATTTTAAAACAACTTAATCTGGTGATTAATTACTATATTATAATATTGTAAGCAATTTGGGGGCAGCAATTTCCTTTATAAGGTCTTATATTGTGTAGTCTGATTTTCCTTAAATTCTGCTTGGGCAAGGATGACAATTCAGTTGAAGCAGCATTTAAAAATTTCATAAATAACTTTATTAACGACCTGTTTTGTGTCTTTCAGATAAAACGATTCATTTAAAGCTTCAAAATTCTCAAAGAAGAAAATTTTACACTACATAAACTTACTGTTTTACACAAATAAATCTGTGAATGGGAAATCTGAACTGCTAAAAACTACCATTTTACAGAATATTTTAACATTTGATGGGCAACAGAAATATTAAACGCAGCTCTCAAGAGTGTAAATTCACATATTCCAGTAACAAACCAACCTTTTCATGTAAAAAAACTGAAATAATCTCATTGAAAAGCAAAAAAATGATTATATTCTTTAAATTAAGGAAGGGTAAAGACAAAATTTTTAGCTTTTACTTCACATTTATTGACAATGTTTATTAAATTTCGGCACCTATTGAATAAATGTAACGTTGAAATTTTGAAAAACACCAAAATTTAGGGTTAATTCTAAATGGCATCTTATTTATATGCCAATAGCGTACAAAATAGCACAAAATGAAAAGTTGAAACAATTATCCCTAATCGGAGGTAAATCAACTTTCTAGAAAATTACGAAAAATATTACTTGTTTACATTAAATATCTGATAACAGATATAGAAACAGATGAACCTTCTCAAGAAAAGTTCAGTTATCATGTTGTATGTCCAAGTTTCCCCTTGGATTTATAGTTAAAAAGCTGAAATGTCTTAATATTTTCTTAGAAAACTGGTTATTATTGTCACTAAACTTATTTTAAGAACAACTAAAAGTAAATATAATTCATCAGATATCATTATTCAATGCATTTATGCAATAAAATAGTACTTTCGGCAATAGAAATACTGAAAAGTTGGGAAAATGGAACATGCGTATCATTTTTTAAAAATCTGAATTACGAATATGGAGACAAAATGAAAAAATCAGAAATTTTCAAAATCCTGGTTTTCCATGATTTTTTTTATCAAAATAAAAGAAATGAACAACATTTGGGTAATGAAATTCAATAAACTTCTATAATTATCATAGTAATGTATTAAAACTCATACAGACTTAGCATAATAGTTGAAAGGCAAAATATTCTCAAGTTTTCCGGAAATTTAAGTAAGGGTATGCCTAGAATTTTGCTATAACTTTTCTGATAATCAATAGAATTTAACAAGAAGACATGTTTTGAAAAGCTCATACAATTATCATTATAACAGTAACTTATTTGCATGGTTGTATATATGTTTACATGTCATAAAATGTCCGTAAATTTTAAAATATCTGTGAAACGAAAAAAGGCAAAAATAACATGGGTGGGTACCTGATTCACAGTAAAACCTAAAAAGCATCCCAAAAGTATGCTAGTTAACATTTGAGACATGAAAAAGAGTATAAATAAGAATAAAAAAAGTTAGTAAGGATGAGTCCTGGAGGTGCGCGGTCGACCTACCTAGCCCACCGCCTAAATCAATGTCATCTCTGTATAAACAACGACTAAAAAATAAGAATTAAAGAAGTGAAAATGATTGAGAATCTATATGACTTCAATATTAGCAAAATAAAGTTGTCAAACAAGTTTGGTGTGGCAAATCTTAATGAAATAAAGAGGGCGCGTAAATCGGCATTTCAAGGTATTAAACCGATATACTCAACTAAATGCGCAAAAAAGTGAAGAACTGAAGAAAAAATCCTGAAATGAAAAGACATTTAACTATCAATTTGATTCACTGTCTGGCATTTTTATTGATTGATTGATTGTTTGTTGATTAACGTCCATTAACAAATATTTCATGCATATTCAGGACGACAACAAGCTCAACATTTATCAATATCGAATAAGGGGTAGGATTGGACAAAACAGGGCAACGGTTTTCGACTACCACTGGAAAAACGGAGTGATTGGAAGGGACGAAAAATTCAGCCTTTTGTAGCGGCATTAACCAGTTTTTTTCTAAAACTACAATTTTTTTAAAGCAGTCTTTTACGTGCAGGTAGCGTTGCATTCTCCAAACACGTCACCCACTATGGTCCACGGCCAGGTTTCCCGTATTATAACCTTGCAACCCTTCAACGAGAGGACCTCTCATATCCACAACCTGGAGCTGCAGGGTCAGCTCTTTGGGTTTAGCCCTGGAGACCGCTCCGTTGCCTAGCGTTGATTTATTAAACAATTATTTCGTAACATGAGCGTTTACACTAAAATATGAGTTACGTTGATAATTTTATTTGAATTTCATTTTTGTTATTATATGCTGGTACATTGTTATTATATGTTGGTATTTTGTCATTATATGATGCTACTTTGGTATTATAAGATGCTATGTTGTTATTATATGATGCAACTTCGTTATTCTGGTACTTTGTCATTATTGTATAGAACAATAATTAAAGTAACATCATACATTGTATAACAAGAAAGTTTCATCATATAATCGAAGTAACAACATATCATAACAAAGTAACAGCATATACAGAAAATATGACAACATAAGGCATTACGTACCATACGGGAGATTTATTCCTTGCAATAAGCGTTTTATCGGACAATCCGTGACTGTGAGCTTTAGGGAGAACTTCATCTTTCTGGACCCACTATTTTTTTTCATGGTTAAAATTTAATTTGTCGCTTCTTACTGTGGAAATTAACAAAATGTATGCCGCGTAATATTAACGTAGGAATATGACAATATGTTGCCCCTGAAAGAACTTATCTAAAAAAAAAAAACACAAACAGTTATCTAAGTCGAACAAATGTACCATTCGGAAATTTCACACAACAAGATGAACATCTCTCATTATATCTCGTCTTCTAACTCATCCCGCTTTAGAGAGCGAAAAATGACATATTTTCTTGGAATTTCGGCTATGTTAGATTCCATATGTCTGTTGCAAGAAATGAAGAAAAAGACTTGAGGCAGTTTTAAAATAATTTAATTTTGTTTGATTCGTTTTACATGTATGATTTATTGGTCTATTTTTCATGTTTTATTTAACCTATTCTATCTGAACTGCAACTGAGATTTAAGGATCATCATTTTGTCCCTTGGGTAACGAATACAGTAATTGCTTTGTATTGTATGTGTTATATATGTTTGCATTCGTTAAATGTAATTTCATGACGTAATCGATCGCATATATATTATTATATTGCAAACATTATTGATCATGTGAACATTTCGTGACTAGTAGCAATTTTCACGTAAAAACTGTGGAGATGAAATTTCGTCAGTATGTCGATTTGTGTACGGAAGTATATATACGTGGATTATGAAGAACGTATAATAATATCCATTATAAATTTTACCTTATTTTAGAGAGTTACTGTGGCACTGTTTTTAACAGCATTTTTGTTACTACTGACGGTTACTGAATCTTTAGGTTCCAATGGTAAGGATTCCTTTTTTCTATTTGTTTAATTCACTGCAAAGAATTTTGACAACAAATTAAAGACAAAAATCAAAGAAAACTTTTTCTCGTGCTTTGATGTGTGCTCAATAGTTTCCCTAAATGAAACAAATGTTTAGAAGAGAGTAGTCTTGTTTTGTTGGATTTTGACATCACACTTATTCGAATTTACGCTGTAACATACAAGTTAAAGTAACAGTGCTCTAGTTCGTATATTTTGGTATATACGTCTGGAAATATCAATTTATACCAATTTGAAATGAATTTTTATTATATATATTCCATATCATAATTTTAAATGAGAATGTGTGAACCTAAATTATCCTTTATTACACATTTCCTAAAACACCACCTTGCATTGATTCACCATTGTTTAAGAGTTGGTTTCCTTCTTTGTTTATTCTACTAAGCAGAAATAAAGTTGAACAACGATGTGAAGTAGAATTATCCTCCTATATCGAAAGAATACTATCTTCTAAAACTTCATGTTAAATAATACAAATAAATGATATGAAATATAATATGGAAAGAGAACCACTGTTTAAATTTAAGTTTATATGCCAAAGAAGACACCAAACAGCCATTTGTATTAAAAATTCAGGATTTTGCGAAGGCAATTCTAATGGGATTTTTGTGATTTTTATTAAAGCACGTGCCTTCTATTTAAACACCAAAATGTGAAAGCAGAAAATGTACCAAATACCCAATAGATCTCAATTAAAACTAATATTGAGTTATTCTAACGCATTCACCTACAGTTAGGACTTGATTTAGGAATGATTTTGGCCCACAACGTTCCGGATGAAAATCAATTGTGCTTTGTTGATAGATTTTGAAACAAAATGGAAATGTGGAAAAGGTGGCTGTCTCTCTGGCCTTTATTCCATATCTTTTTTTATATAACCTCTGCAAATCAACATTATGCGTTATCACAGTTTTTTTAATCTAACAAATGAAATGTTTTATAAGAACAAAAAGTATGATTCAAAAGACTTTGGGGTAATAAGTACAGAATGATAAAACTGAGAGAAATGGTTAATTTTTTTTGTCATTCTTGACATCCCATAAAATAGTTATTTTGACACGAAAAGACCAATGATTTCTTGTAGTATTTATTTCAGATCGTTAATTTGAATGATTTTTAAAAATGCATTTTACCGTTGATAAAGTGTATGTTCTTATGATTTTTTATTTGATATGTTTTGGGACGATAGGGTAGTACCGTTTCCTGTGAGTTAATCAAGACATATGATCGTTTTTGTGACTTATTTTTTGGGTTATTTAGGTCTATTACTACAATGTAAAGATAGGATTTAGATTTTTTGAAAATGTTTCATGTTTCTAGTATTAAAATATATTTAATTTTTATCAGTTTGGTTTCCCGTATTAGTGGCGTTTTCTGGGAATGGGCAGTCTGTATATGATGCATGGCGATTTCCATCGATGTGTAATGAACTTCCCGCAGCATTCAAAAAGATAGGAAAAACACGCCATCTGAGAAGCCAAGTAATTGACTATTGGGCTGATACCAACATCCAAAAGGTAAGTTATTTATATTTTATATCAAACTTGTTTTTTCTGTTATTTTAGATTTCAGAATTTGAAATTTAATTTTATTGTACTGAAAACAATCGGATAGTTTCATACTTAAGGGGTAGATACATTATGATTAAACCCCAAACTTTTGATTTTGTGACACAAAAATTGATGTTGTAAAAATGGTGTTTAATAACCATGTTCTATTATTCATAACACATTTTTAAATTTTTTTAATCATTTTTAATAATATTTTTCCCTGAGTTAACTCTATAATAAAAAAATCAAATAATTATTTTTGAAATTATAAACGACCATAAGGACCAGGGCCAACTTCTCGTGGATTATGTTCACTCAATATGATCTCTATTATTAAATTACCTGTTTCTTATTTTAAACGATTAAAGTCATAGTGCATACTTTAACACAAATAAAATATGAAGTTTTGAAGATATTGTTATAAATCTGAATGTGCAACATTTTAAGTTTAAAATAAAACCAAACAATGGATTAAAAAAGATCTAAAATATTGCTGCATACAGATAATAAACGGATCAGATGAGATATTTAGACACCCGTTATAAAGGAGCCAAAGGGACATCCACGTCAAGGATGGGAAAACGTGTCGTATATTTTAGTTTTGATTTGACCTAGTGAAAAAGACACATTGAAATCCATAAAAGGACTGCTGTTGGTCTGATAAGTTTCACCCAAAGCAATGTTTCGGGGGTGAATAATAGTGACAGTGACGTTCTTGAAGAAGTCTTTTAAGGTGTTATTAAATTAAAAGTTATCGTCAAGATAGCGGTAAGTTTGATTAAAAAATGATCTAATTATTCCGATTAAGAAGGGTCTTTGTGAAGTCCGGAAATAAACTGGTATCAATAACAATGTAACACTAATAAAGAATAAATCTGCAATTGAAGAGCAAAGTTTCTTCCCGTAATAATCCTAACAACAGAAAAAAATAAAAGAATTTATCATCATCTAAAATGTCCAGTTAGTGTATCTATTGTAGTAAGTCTTTTCATCAGAGAATAAAGCTCAAACACTATTACATTAGAATGTGTTTTATGAAATCTCCAGTTAATTAGATATTGCAAGTTCGTTGTATAAGGTTTATGGGGTATTGTACATAAGCCGAAAATATCGAGCGTGTCAAAAAGCTTCAAATTTAGCTGTCCACTTATTGACTTTACGTCAAGTGCATGGCTGGGAAACTAGAAGTATTTCATTCTTAAGTTCTCCCATGTTGTATTTACGTCTCCCTGCCACCATTTTAAATGCTGGTTTGTCTTCAGGTACAAATACGAACCGAGTACACGTTTTTTGAAGTAAAATTTGAAATCGAGTATTTGAAATTGGCTTCATATTTAATTCGTCATTATTTCAAGGTGAGATATACAAAATCGTACAACAGTTTTGCATTTTGAATAGAAAATATTAAGATATTTTTATCGGCTGTTTTCTTTTGCACCATTTTTTTAAAAAAGGCAAACAGAGTATCATAAAAGACTTAACCACAACAAGTGTACAAGTGTAGATTTTCCATATTTATTAAACATTGTTAATTGTATTTTGATAATACACAATTAATGACTTTTGATAAGGTTGATACCAGTATTTATCTGATAAATACTGGTATCAACCGAAATCAAAAGTTAACAATTGTTTCATTAAAATAACTAGAAAATCCCCAGCTGCTTCCTTAAGACATATCAATGTTTTGACTTTGGCAATTTAAAAAACTCAGTACAGTTTTTACAAATTTTAAATTCAACAATAAAAGTAAATTAAATGGATTTTCCCTTTTCTATATTTAGGTACAAGACAGCCTTGATAAATGATATGTCTACCTCGCGTGCTTAATTGCGCGGTGATCAATAAAAGTAAATTAAATGGATTTTCCCTTTTCTATATTTAGGTACACGACAGCCTTGATAAATGATATGTCTACCTCGCGTGCTTAATTGCGCGGTGATCATAAAGTTTGCTCAAATGCAATCGGGTATAGTTTCATCCAATCAAAAAAGAGATATTTTCTAGTTATTTAATAATTATATATATGTAATTATTATAAAAATGAACATACAATTCTCAAAGATAAACAAATAGTCAATTCCATTGCAGACTCTATTTACTAAAAAACATAAATGAGGCCCCATCGAAATATATCTTTATCATAAATTACTACATCAAGTATGCGTCCAATCAAGGTTGAAATTTCTGTGGTCGCCATCTTGAATTGATTGATCCATATATTATCGGTGTATCTCAAATAGTTATGGATCTGTTACCGGTAATACAACAATAAGTTGACCTCTTCTCGGATTGACGTTAACCCGGAATAGAGTTTAAGGATTCCACGACGAGTGTTGCACGCAAGACAATTAATTCTTACACTTTAGGGCATCTGGTAATACTTGTTTATATAGGAGTTCGTGCGATTCCTGTCGGATTTGACACGAATTGACACTCCCGATTTTGACATCCTGAGTTGACACTGATTTTGACACTGAGGACTCCACAATGGGTGCTGCGCATAGGACAGGGGAGGGATGCTTACCCTTTCGGACACTCCCATTATAATCCAACTCCTGTAATTTAAAGGAGTTCATGGATTCTTTTTTCGTTGTTCCTTTTGCTTTCGCTTTACCTTTTAGTTTGTTTCAAATTTGTCTTGTCTCTTTGAACTATGTAAAAAAAGGAATGTGTCATGATTGTCCATGAGACAGTCATCCACTAAAAGACAGTCGAATCTAAACTTCTACAGGTCCATTACGGCCTTCAACAATGAAGCAGAATCCCCACAATCACCGAAGATGTAAAAGGCCCCGAAATACAAAATGTGAAATTATTCATAAACCACGACAATCGACCAAATCTATTGAAATAATGGTGAACAAATAACAATAAATGACTAATTAAAAAGATAACCAGTGGACTATGCCTTTTTGAACTTTCACATGGGTGTTCCTTACTAAATTTAGTCTTAAATCATTCAAAAAGAAAACATGTTCTAGACTGCAAATTGATCCGGTGTCAAAAGTTACATTTATAAGATTTATAAGAGTGACCATGACGTCAACGGTAAGAACAACAGCCTTAATTTGACAGTCATAACCTGTTGTGCACGTGGCTACCTCTTGTGTTAATGCAACCTGTGCAACGACACCTCGTGTAGCGAATAACATGAATAATGTTCTGAATTTTAATCTGCGAAATGCTTTTCGACACGTCTCGCGATTAAAAGTTAACGATCTCGACTTTTGTAATCCACTGGATACAGTTAGAGAATCTATATGTCATCCATGTAACTTACCTGCTTAAAGGTTGGTGTCACAAAAGTGTAAGACGGTACGGCGACTGATAGATACAGCTGTCAAAACGCTACCACTACACCGCCCGTCAACCTCATGGACGCAAGATAGTGTATTTCCAGCGTATGGAGGGGCAATACAAATGGTTTACACTATCTTGCGTCCATAAGGTTGACGGGCGGGGTCGTATGTAGACAGTTCGGTTACTGATTCTGGGTCTGTTGCGTCTAGGTGTTTTACTAGCTGTTTAATTTGCTGTTTTGAATCGGTCACTCAGGTGTCGAAGGCGGATGTGCCGATCCTGCTGCGGGGTTGTTACCATTGGTGAAATAAATAATTTGAAGAAAAAACTGCTATTAAGACAACCAATGGTGCTGAGATGACAATTTATTGCCTTTTCCAATGTACTGAGGGTGCGCTACTTTAAAACGGTTGAGATGGACATCTGTTATAGTTGATTTGGGCTTTAACAATGAATCAGTCGATAAAACATCCAGAAAGAAGAATTTTTACCCCTAACGTAGGAAATATATTTAATTTGAAATTCAATAGATACAGAATTAATTTGCAAATGCATGATATACTCTTGCTCATCATTATGGAATATTTTTATTTTCGACCCTACAGTTGAAATAGGTATGGCTAGATTTTGTCAACCAAAATTCTTATGATGAAATGTCAGAAAATGCTTGCAGGATGATACTTGAGGATAGTTAAATAATGATTTTGGGTGAAAAAGAACATTTTAAAGGATTCAACCAGGAATAAAAAAATTGCATTTTTTTTACAAAAATGTGGGTTTCTGAACTCATAAATCTTGCCACCGGACAAAAATCTTAAATCGGACACTTTTGTAGTTTGAAGTAAACTAATGAGATTTGCGTAAATATTTTTGCCATTCAGGCTCCTATTTTTTGCATGCAAGTATCCAGAGTTAAACTTTTGACTCAGAAAATGTCAGTATTCCATATTTGTGACCAAGTGTATATATTCTTACATCTGCAACTTTATTCCAATGGAAAGAAAAGTGATACGTTATCAATTCGATATGAAAATATCATGATAAATAAGAAAATATCATAGTTGTATTTTGCTCTAAAAAGTAATGTTCCATACATGCTCCGCTTCATACTGATCACTACCACGACATTTGATGTTGCTGCTTTAAGTTATGATAGGCATAAGTCGGTTTAAGAGCGACAGTTGAGAATGACACTTGGTATAGTTGTGTTGGACATCTGCACTGGTTGATTAGTGTTTTTGAAATCCGTAAGCACTAGTTTATTCAAAGCAATCCAAACGTTGTTATGGGCACATGCACTAGTTTCTTAACGATTCACAATAAGCAAAGAACTAACAAAGGTTCAATAACATAGTGTTTCTTTATTTATATTGGCCCGGTGTATGTCTAAGGTCGTCATATTGGTCCGAGGGCAGCCTTAAGTCAAAGTCGACGAGCAATAAGATTGTTTGATGACTAATATGACTGAGGACATATATTTTTAAGTATATTCTTATAGTGATAAGTTGTTTTCTGCATATCTACTTTGGATCTAATTTCAATGGGATTATGATGTCTTCAAGGTTGATATGAGGGCTGCATTGATTTCATATTGTAAATTAAAATCGGCCATCAAAGGGCACTGAGATGTCAAATTTATTGAAGTATCTGCCTTCACTGTCAGACTGTTGTTAATATGAGCAGTTTCTAATAATCATTACAAGGTTACTATGTTTGAATTCACAAAAAAATCTATCTTTTACATGTCCCTGGGTCCGATATAGGATTCACTATATATAGGATTCACAGGATTCACGATATCTATATTAGATAATTACATGTCCCTTTCCACATCAACCTAGGTATCATCCCGAGGCCCCATGTCGGCCCTAAAAGCTATAATATGCAAAAGATTATTATTATTACACAATACTATTCAAATGCTAGTGTGGTTATTTTACCATGTTACTTCAAGCATTTCATCTATTATAAAGCTTACTTTTATCCATGGTGTTACTAAAATGTCTTTTGTATTTGTCTCCAAAAGTCATGCCCACTATGTAGATAAATTGGGAAATTTAAATTTGGTCTGCGGCACATAAAGAGGGTTCTCTGTTAGAAAAACATTTAAAATAGTACTTAATCTCTCTGCTGATTTGTTTATAAGGAATCAAAAAAAAAATACAAGTACTGCGGTCTTTGTCTTTGATGTTATTAAATTTCAGTTGTGAACAGTTAAAACAATTTAGGGTTTTTAATGCAGCATAAGTTGTTTCTAACTTGCAGTGACTATTAGATACTTTTAATCCAGTTATAACTTTATAAACCCTGGTACCATCCCGCGACCTATATTGTCGACGTGGCCGATATGGGGATCTCCAGATGATACCTGGGTTGATGAAAAAGTGATATGTCTTACATAATTACTGGTTCCTTTCCCTGTCAACCTAGGTACAACTCCGAGACCCCCATATCGCCCCTGTGAACTTAAGCCGTAGGGACAATATTGGATGAGAAATGATATAACGGTTGATATGTAAAGCGACATATAATAATCTATTTATCACATTTTTTGCACATATCATCCCTGAAGGAATACTAATTATCTATTGCCTGTTTTCGTGTTGGCCTTATTTATTCCAGCTGATGCTGAGCACGAATCTATCATAGGCTTCTACGGCATTAACCTGTGAAAACTGCATAAATACATGGACTGAAAGGTCGTATAAAGGACGTGACGTCTATTCCGGGTTTTTTATTTCATTTATTTCAATTTTTGCTGTGGTTTCGCCTTTGGCCACCATTTTGTGGAGGGTTTGGATTTAACAAGACATTCTAACCCCTTCAAATTCACAAGTCTACCTTTTTTCGTTATTTTTGTTTACATGTAGGTGGGGGTATTATTTTACGTATTCTGGAAGATAAATATCTCGTTATAAGAGTGGAATCCCATGTTAAAGTTCCAGTGAAGACCTCTAGATTTGCATTTTTAAGTTTGGTAGCATGCGGTCACTTCGACTTCTTCATTTTTCAAATAGTAAACAGTTTATCATTTTCTTTAGTTTTCTTTTATTGGTGTATGTCATGTCCGTTGCAACTATCGCTTATGTCAGTTTGTGTACCAAGGCTGCTGGATACCATGAAACTGTATTCTAGAGGTCTTCATGTTTGTTATTGGTTTTTCTCTGACGTGAAATACAAATATAAAAGATATACTTACTGGACCTGTGAGGAAATGATCGATGCTGTCTATTTCCTTCTAGATAACATTTTTATCCATTTCGGCAATAAATTATATGGCCAGGTCGTAGGAATTCCAATGGGAATAAATTGTGCTCTTTTAATAGCAGATTTGTTTCCATACTGTTATGAATCTCAGTTTATGGCCAAACTTCACAAGGATCCTTCTAGAACTGATTTGATAGACAAATTTAACA
>JAULBM010136173.1:0-18417 GCA_032357055.1 Geukensia granosissima | reverse complement strand
GAGAAGGTATATTTCACAGAAATGAAAACCATTTATTACCTGTGAATAGGAAATTCCATTTTCCAAAAAGGTAAACAATTGGTAAAAAAAGATTATTCAAACAGATTTTGCGAAAAAATCAACGATCATCGTACCATTTCTGCATTAGAATAAAACAATCTTTGGAGCAAATTCTTCGCAATGATATATAAGAGGTGCAGAAGTTTATACCTATATGTTCAGACTAAAAGTCTGAAAAATGGCAAAATGCTGAAATTTACATGGGATTGCATTATGAAATTCAAAATGTAGAACGAAACCTAATGGTCGAAGATCAAAGACGAGTTTTCAAAGTTGCAAAATTTCTTGGTGGAGGGATTTATATGCGATGTACTATAAAAATCCCGACATATGAACGCCCCGAGTCAATAACAAAGTGAATTGCTTGGTCAATAAAATAGGGATTTGAAAAATTCATTTCAAATGGTGTAATGAACTATCAAAAATAAGAGATTGCTTAAAATAGACCAATGCTCTGGGTTTTCAACAGTACGTTACTATCCGAAACTGTATATAGACCCCTCGGTGGTGTAATGGTTAGCGTGTTTGCCTCGATTGCTGAAGGTCGTGGGTTCGATCCCCTGCCAGGTCAAACCAAAGACTTTGTTAAAATTGGTATTAGCGGAGAAGACTTTGTAAAAATTGGTATTTGCTGCTTCTCCGCTAAGCACGCAGCATTTCACGAGAAAGAGCAAAGACTGGTCGGCCCAGAGTCAAAACAATATGTCTGGGTAAAGTTGCATGTCTTCCCGCGGACTGTCGCTTTCGTGAGCTAGCACGTTTAAAATCCGGCTCAGAGTGTCGGTT
This sequence comes from Geukensia granosissima, assembly GCA_032357055.1. NCBI lineage: Eukaryota > Metazoa > Mollusca > Bivalvia > Mytilida > Mytilidae > Geukensia > Geukensia granosissima. The sequence goes on along the minus strand of JAULBM010136173.1, from coordinate 17,571 downwards.
TAGTACAAAGCAGGGTTCATACCTTATCACTCTCTCTTGTCCTGAATATGCATGAAATATTTGACGCTGGACGGTAAGCACCAGTCGCAACCAATCAATCAACCAAACTTTAAAAATAAACTTGAGTTTGTTTGTTAAGAAGCACAAAAATATTTCCGTTTATCATTACCAAAATAAATGAACAATTAACAGGCTAACGCATGCACGAGGTAGTGTTTTAGCTTTCTGGTTGTAACAGTACTTCAGTTGCTTGTTGCAAAGTTTCCTATATATCTGTTTTCGTTTAAAAAGACTGGATTTAATAACTCTATTAAAGTTTTATTTTCATTAGCTATATATTTCAAAAAGCTGGTTTTATTACAATACTTAAGTACTTTTACGCATTAAGAACTTTTTTTAAAAATGTTTAAAAAGATTTTTTTTACCACTCAAGCTTATTGAGGATCCAATCATTTGGTTATTCAAATACCTGGTTGTTCTTACATATGCTACAATAAAGTTCCCTTTTTAGTGAAAAAAAAACTTCAAAACAATTATTCTTTTTGGACATGCAGCGGTCGAATTTCTTTTTGATAATATTTATGTACAATTTAACAACTGGGTCTATCGACAGATAGTTGACATACCAATGGTCACAAACTGCGCTCCCTTCCATTACAGATTTATTTAAAAATTGTTATGCAACACAGTTTATGACCAAAACGCAGAATGACTCTTCAAAACAGGATTTAGTGAACAAGTTTAACAATACTTTTCGATATTTGGATGAAGTTTTAGCTGTAACTAATCCACAATTTCAAAAATTTGCAAAAAAATATAATAAAGAATTTACCTTGAATTAATCTAATATCAATAATGATCATACACCTTTTTAGATACAAGATTAAAAAAGGTTGTTTATGCACTAAGAATGATGATAAAACGGACGATTTTTCTTTTCCTATAGTGAACTTTCCGTTTCTTAATGGGGATGTGCCTTTCGCTCCTTCGTTTGGAGTTCACATTTCACAACTAGTTCTGTTCGCCCGTGTTTGCACAATATTTTCAGACTTTAATGATCGCAATCCATCTTTTGCCGATATCGCAAGCTTCTTGAGACTTAAAAAAATTGATAACGGTTACAAAGACAATACAAAGATGCGGCTTCAAATGTAAAGTTTTGACACGACAAGGGATATCACATCCTACGTTCTATGGAAACATTACATTTAAGCTTACAAATTTAAAAATTACCCCTTTAAACTCACGGTTCCATTAAACAAACTTATTCATAAGGGGTGAAAGTTCGACGTAGTCAAAACTTTGAAACTGGTTTTCGTTGGAACAGATATTAATTACTAGTAAACTGATTGCATCTTTACACAAATATTAATACATATGGCATTGCATCCATCTTGTCTTTCTTCACCTTTATTGACAAGACAGTTTTAAATCGTCAGACATTGAACTTGAAGATCAAGAATATAACCCTGAGCTTGCTTTCAGTAACTGCGGGCATGATTCCATGGATTCATTAGAGATGTATGTTTTTTGCAAGTATTTTTGTTTATTATATTTATGTTATTAAGGTACTCTCTAGACTCTAGATAGCCAGATTTGTTGACTTTCTGTTTGATTTTTTATAAATGGTTGGTGCGGCTTTTTTCTTTGATTTTGTCCTTTGGCCACTCGTTGCGGAGTTTGGTACCCACTAAACTAGGTTAACTCCAACACATGTCTCATATGCCTGTCCCGATTCAGGAATTGTGGTCATATTTTTTTGGTGTTTTTTTTGTGTTCATTTTTGATAATATTCAGGTAAGAGCAGTATTATTTTACACACATACGATTTTTTATTTTGGCGTTTTAGTGCTTTTCACAAGGTGTGGTATTCTACCCTTGTTAAAGGCCTTGGTGAGACCTCTAGATTTATAAATAACTCTCTGGTTGGAGTGCAGTCTCTCTGACATTTATCCCATATCTGTGGTTTTTGACGCAACCAAGGAAAAAACTAATAAAAAGGAGGGAGCAAGTGCAGAGATCTAATTTTAATTCTATGTCAGACTTTTGTGGAGTGTGATTTTTGAGCTATATTAAATTATATGTGCGTTTCTGCCTGTATATTTATTTTTAACTAAAAGAAAGAATTTTTCCACAGTTAACGGTTTATATTTTTCATAATGAAATTATGTTTTACATACTATTATCTGCCCCTGAATTTCTTTACAGGGATTTAACATTGAGAGTCAACCATCTTCATTTTTGGCGGGAGCGCTTAAGTTTGACCTCGATAGAATAATTTAAAAAATTGCGCACATTTCTTTTGTTCAGATTTTCTCTCGCGTTTCATATAAGAAGAACTACTTTTAAATTTCCGTTCAGGTGCACCTCAAACCTTTTATGCATTTTATCTAATCTTAGTTTAATTACTTAAATATTACACAGCGTTAACAATGTGTCCTCCCGGTCTCGCGCTAGCACGTGCAAAAAGCCACTTCCGGCAAACAAATGGCTGATTTTACAATGTTAAATCTCCGTAGAGAACTAAAAACTCGGCGCAACTTAAAATACATCGTGGTTGCTAAAAAGTATTATTGCAACTTGCTTGCACTTTTTTCAATCTACAAAATAAACACTATTTTATAAGAATACGGCAGAATTTTTTTCTTCCATTACGTTTTTACCCGTTCCAACAAACCCTGACATAGAGTATAGGAATGCTTCTCCTGCATATTTTCTTCTTTCAGTTTTATAAGTGATAGGTCAATTGTTCTTTTAGATACCATATTACCTTGCTCAAATTTTTAATCGCCTAGCCTAACAGAGCTTTGGTTATCAATTGTCGTATGTTCGTCCGTCGTCCGTAAACAAATTAAATTTCTTCTCATCTAAAACAACTAAGCCAATCAAAACCAAACTTTTGGTGACTTTGTCCTTGGATGATCCCATTTCAAATTTGTATCCGAGGTTGCCAAAGGCTGCCGTTACTAAAAATAGAAAGGGGATGATTTCTAAATAGAATCTTCTCCTCAATACTGCTGAGTCGATTGATGCGAAACTTTGATGGAAAGTTCTTTATCCAATGACCCCACCCGCAGACCAAGAGGGCCACAATAGCTGATCTTATTTAAACATTGGACTTTAAAGGAAATTTATTAAAATATTCTCGTCTGGAACAACTTGCTCAATTAGAACCAAATTTGGTTGAATGGTCACTATTAGGTCGATACCTTTAAGAACTGTATCTGATGATCACATCCGCCTACCAAGTATCGGCTGCAGCCAAAAAAGGATCATTTGGGAATTTCAGTAAAAGTCTATTTCTCTGGAACTGCTTGCTCAATTGGAATTGAACTTTGGTTGAATGGTTACCAGATTGGTCCCATTCAAAACTTTCCGATGACCCCTTTCTGCCAACCAGGTAAGCCGCTACAGTCGAACTTAGTTTAACACATGCAGGACCTGTTGGAATTCAATTTAAAATCTTCTTGTCTGGAACTTTTTGTTCGATTTGAACCAAACTTGTTGGAATGTTCACCGGGTAGGTCCCTTTCGATAACCCTACCTGCAAACCAAGGTGGCTGCCTCAGCCAAACTTAGTTAAACATAGGACATTATGGAATATTTATTAAAAATCTTATCTATAACTACCTGCTCAATTTTGGTGGAATTGTCAATAAGTTGGTTCCTCTCAGAATTAAATCCGACGGTTCCATCCGACGGATGGCCATCTTACCCAAACTTTATTTTATTTTAGGACTCTGTTGGATTTTCATTAAGAATATTCTTGACCTACACAGCTTGCTCTGTTTGAACAGTAAAGACACTATACTGTATACCACATCAGCGATTACATGCTCTGGGAGCATTGGTTTGATAAACTGATATTTGTCGTTCTTAGATAACTATCTATCTAAAGATATGCCCATTTGAAATACAGTTTTAACGCGCAGATACAAAAATAAATGTGCGCAAATGTAAAGTAATACATGTTAATCCCTTACTTTGCGCAATACAGAACATACTATGTATGCTTGATGTAGATAAATTGACAAGTTGACAAAAAGTTTGTTATATCTGAACACCTGGGCAGGTAAAACTATCAGTGTCATCAGTCAGGTGACAAAAGCTTTTTTAAAACCTGGTATCGTAGAGTGAGAAAAATCTTGTTGGTATACATGTGCAGAGTTTGGTCGAAGTTGTTTTTGTTTTATATTAAGCAATGATGAAATTCATTTATTATATTTAAGATCTTTAACTTTTAATATGCTTTATAGCTGTTCTTCATATATATCACACCTCCTCCTCGTACACCCTCTTCCGCAAGATCGATGAAAGTCATTTATTATATGTAAGATCTTAACTTTTAATATGCAATTAAGCTGTTCTTCGTATATACCACACCTCCTCCTCGTACACCCCGTTCCGTAAGATCTGACCTCACATAAAACCTGAAAAAATATCAAGCCATGTCCTCTAACAAATGTATAATGGTCATAGGTTTGTCTTTGTGTTAAATGTTTTGTTACATGTACATTTTTGATAATATTCAGGTAAGAGAAGTATTATTTTACGCATACACGATTTTTTTTATTTGGGTTGATTAAGAGGTTTTCACAAGCATTGTTCTTCTACCCTTGTGGAGACCTCTTGATTTGTAAATTAGTTTTTTTCTCGTGGTTGGATCGCAGTCTCTCTGACATTTACCCCATATCTTTTCAATTTCATAACCGTTTTTTGCCGTTCTTTTGTTTGACATTGTGTCAGACATGCAGACAGTTTAATAACTGATCAAAATAATCAAACATGAAGATCGATTGAATAACAAATGTATTATTATGACAGAGATTTGTCTAACAAACTACCGGCAATAAAACCCGCGACATGTACATCTCCAGTGCATATGAAATATGAATCATAAAGATGGTGCAACACCGTAGACTTATGGTGACAGTTTGTCCGCTAAAATAAAAAAAAATGCCACATAAAGTGTCTGTATTACTAATTGTATATGTCTTTACACCTTTATATATACTAAATATGGCATATTTGTTTATTGATATCATTCTTAGTTTTACACGCATATTTTGAATCATAAAATGAGACATAACCCAAACCACCGCCAAGAATACAACATTAGCTTACGGTCGTTATTTGACTTTTTAAATCCTTGTATTGCCTCTATTCAAAGGATTTTCCTCCCTATGTGGTTTTTGTTCGGGTATAAGTACATTTTCCACTTTAAATATCGACTTTCCTAAAAGTATTTGGTTTCAATGCAGTGAACGAGAGATTACGACTTGATTGATTGATTGATTAATATTTGCGTAATGTCCAGTGGCAAATATTTAATGCATATTCAGGACGAAAACAAGTTCAACAAATTGACTTATCGAAAGTGGTGGTGGGACCGGAAACAATTAAGAATTCGGCTTTTGACTCCCGCTGAAAAATGGAAGGAATTTGTGGTGACGAAAAGTTTAACCTTTCGTAGCGGCATGAGCCTTCTCGTTTTATCTAAGAAAGGGAAGTTTCACGCGAAATTCTCAACACACGTCACGGCCAGGGTTTCCTAATATTATGAACAAGTTTAAATACGTGTACATCATAACGAAGTTTACAATAATTATATACAACTTTGGCTAACACACATTTTGTGTACATGTATCCAAAAAAGCGTGATCGGGATTAATTTTACGATGTGTCATCCTTATCATACGATTTGCCTAATTTATCCATAGACAGCCTCTTTAAACAGAAGCATATATATTGAAAAAACAGAATGCTATGAAAAAATGTAGCACAAATTTGTAAGATGGTCATCCTGGTTTATTTACATAGAAAGCGGGAATTAAGAAAATTTTTGCGTATGTTTATGACTGGTTGTCATCCTTGGTAATGGATCGTCAATTAACGCTATTTGTTTGTTTGTAAAGAAATTTTTTATGTTTCCCATTGGATAATGCATTGATAGGGCGGTGCCACCAGACTTCTTGAGGGAATCTCACGTCGACAGCTATTTTGGATAACAGCTTAATACCAAATCAACAACTTAAGAGTATTGCGAAAATCAGACCTTGGTAAGACATCGGTCCAGTGAGATGAAAACTTTATAGAAAGTGTGTGTTATACGTTTGTTACAAGTACAAACTAAAATGAGTGTCGAAATGTTTTTTTTTCGTCAGAGGAAAACCATAATCGATAAATTAGATAACAGCCATGGTATTCATAAAAATAATTTAATTTGTGAAAGTCTACGCTATATCTTCAAGGCGAGTAGAAACAAACCGAGACACGCGTGTCTGACAGGCGAATAAATAAAAAAAAAACCCGCGAAATTTTTGGGCGGACAGAATATCCAAACTGGAAGTACAAATGTATTATAATATATTGGCATTTCCATGTTTAGAATGATCTTCAGCTTGTGTTTTTGTGTAAATCGTATATTTTTGCATCAATCAACTTTTTTATTCTTGTTGTACAGAAAGATCTTAATAATTTTGACACTTTAAGTGACATTTTGTCACCAAATAAACATGATAATAAAGTGAGGGATGACACTAAAGCCATTATAAAACACCATAAAGCCATTTTACGGTTTGATAAACGACAGCTAATCGTTATATCACTGAGGTCGGATCTCGCAGCAGGGAATTTATACCTATATAATACAAGACCAGTGCCAGATTACGTCAGAGTTCAATGGCGCAGCAGGGCCGCTCGACTTATTTGCTTAACTTCATTTTTTATAATTTATTTTGTTCGACAGCGAAAAAATTCAGAAAATGACACTGAATAATGATTTTCGATCGTTGTCTGCTTTAATGATATAAAGACCGGTCCTTAAAGAAATGTTCTCCATGGAATAAAAATCAAAATTGCTTTATCAGTTTAATTTTAAAAAGCTGTGTTTTTACTCCTAACAAATATATTCGGATGAAAAAAAAACGTATCACTAACAGAAATAGAAAACGAGACGACACATATAAACAAAGACCCAAGAAAAACCCAAAATCTGAGTTAACAGGGCACTAAATTCTTTTTTTTTTTTCGTTTAACCAATTACGCTCAGCATTATTACGCGTGAAAACGGTTTGTCACAACAATCCTTCAGCCTTGATCGGACATATATATTTCTAAAAGTTCAAAATTAATTAATAAAATAAAAAAAAAACAAGAGTCAACCCTAACAGATTAAATATCGGTATCTAATAGATTTAAAACGTCAAACAAGAGTCCAACAAAACGAAATACGGAATTTCGACAATGATTGAAAAAAATACACACACACACATACACGCACACCAAACTGAACATTAATTTGTGTTCAGGTAGAGGTTATATACCAAAATTGAAAAGACTGTTTGTGCTTTAAGATCGGTATTTGTAGATATATATTTTCCCATACAAATCATATTTGACGACTTATCTCCCCTAATCCGGGTTGTCTTGAATTCTTTTTCTTCCATTGTCGATAACTGGAAATATGCCTGTTTTTGAAAATGCAATATAATTTTAAATTTGAAATGATATTTTTATGTTTTTGTGGGCTACCTTTATCTAAAATTGCCTGATTCTTATACAGAGATATATATTACTTTATAACTCAACGGTATTTAAGCTAGGTTTGGTAGTGTCTAAGCATTATTTTCATTTTGGTTTATTTGTATAATAATATATACATTATCATAATAATTTTTTTTATAATTTAAGATCTCTATTGTTGTTTCGTTCAAGTCCCCATGATTAGCGTAACTTGTAATCCCTCAATCGAGTTTAAGGAAAGATGGATGTAAGAGCCAATAAAGTTTTTCCTGGATAAAATTCCGAATTTCAAATAGAGATTAAGGAATAGACAAAATGGACCCAGCAATATGGATAATTAGCTAAATAATGTATAATATATCAAAATAACCGTAATAATATGTGATCTTGACAAGTTCCTCTAAGACACTAACAACTTACATCTATGTAATTATCGGCTTTAATGTCTTTGTCAGTTTTCCTTGACATGACACTCCGACAAAAAAATCCATGTTTAATTTACAGTAATGTACATTAAAAATCTTGTTAAACCTACATAAATAGATCATGTAAAAGTTAATGTATTTACAGACAACAATTATAGCTTTGCCAAAGGCAAACTGCAGTCCATTTATGGCCGAAGACCATTGTAGACAAATATTAACAAACTGCTATATGTACTTGTAAGTTTCACCTTTGCTTTAAAACGTTGAAACTTGCGTTTCGTCTTTTCAACTGTTAGAATTCCTTTCCTTTTTCATTGTCTTCGATTCCTTTTCTTTACCCATACCTATATATTGGTTTATAAGCCGTGCAGGCATATGGTTTCGGCGCAGTCGTGGTTCCCAGACTTTTAAAAGCCAATTACAGCCACTTGCCGCAAAATTTGATATTCTGTTAATTATACGAACGTGTGATATATTTTGTTATTTCGTTTTTCTGGGCACCAGACTTATCTCAAAGGCTCGACCTACAGAGCTGACCCAGCGCGATCCCTATGTGACGGATAAGGGGTCTTTTGTTGGGGCTGCCAGGTCAAAATACGAAAAGCCTGGCCATGGACCATGGCGGGTGTTGGGGCTGCTAGGTCATAATACGGAAAGCCTGGTCGTGGACCATAGTGTGTGATGTGTGGAGAATACCAAGCTCAATGCACGTAAAAGATTCCTTTTGTAGATTTCGAAAAAGAGAAGGCCATTTTTTTAACCCTTACCATCCCTCCTTTTTTACAATGGCAGTCAAAAGCCGTTACCCTATTGTGTCCCAGTCAACCCCACTTCTATTATTTTGAAAATTGTCGAATTTGTTCTCCTCTTGAAAATGCATGTAATATTTCCCGCTGGACGTTAAGCAACCAAAAAAAATCAATCGTTATTTCGTTCTTAACGGCCATGCAATTTTGCCAACTGCTGCTAAAGTAGAAAGGTTTAATAGAGACTATTACACAAGCACAAACAATTAGCTAACTTGTCACTTTTCACACTTGGATTAAAAGATGGCACGCGTATTCACTTGAACTTGGTAGGGGATAAGTAATAGGATTACCCAACAGAGATCCGACCGCTCGAAAATCCACTGGTTAGACATCTGAATTACATGGGTCTACTAACTGTGTATAATGTAACTTTTCATGTAATGTATTTTTAGTTTCACTGGGTATGAAATCAGTTTGACTGAATGTAGACAACGGGAGTACATAATTACGTTGAAAGCTATTGTTGAAACTAAAATGGATGGAAACACATCGAGATTTTACCAATACATGCGCATCGGCAATCAAAATCAAAATACCTGCAAGGACCAAAAGTGCTCGACTTCCCACTCTTGTCAAAGTTGCGTTCGTTCTTGTTCACTCACCCCCTGGTCGCACATCTTTCACACGTCGAATCCTAATGGGTCTGGTGCTCATAAAATTCCCTTACGCTCTATATTAAAAAAAGACAATGGAATTATATATCAGAGAAACACCTCCATGCAAATTTTAACCGTTTTATAATAATTATTTTTAAGCCACTTGACCGCCTCGGTGGTGTAAGTGGTTAGCGTGCTCGAGTGCGGAAGGTCGTGAGTTCGATCCCCGGCCGGGTCAAACCAAAGACAGTAAAATTGGTATTCGCTGCTTCTCCCCTAAGCACGCAGCATTAAGGAGTAAAAGCAAAGACTGGTCGGCCCAGCGTCAGAATAATGTAGTGGCATGTCTTCCTGCGAACTGTGACTCTCGTGAGCTAGTACGTTAAAAATGCGGCTCAGCGTGTCGGTCTAGTACAAAGCAAGGTTCATTCAACATCACTCGTCATTAACATGCTCTCGTCCTGAATATGCATGAAATATTTGCCACTGGACGTTAAGCACCATTCAATTAATCAATCAGTCTATCAGTCAATCTAAAGCCAACTTTTACTGCGGGTAAATCACTTTTTTTAGATTAACCTTCAGCAGACACGCTTAGGGTAAAAATTGTGAAGATCAGACTATGAGTTATATTGACATGTTTAATATCGGTCTCGGATCTTCATCATACTGAATTTTCACATTGGCCCTTGACCTTCAAATAAAACAATGGATTTTGGTACTTCTCGTTTTAACATTTTACATTTCACTTGATCCCAAATCTTCCCGCAGTTCGATTCTATCCTTAGTTATTAACTTGGTCCCGGACCTTCCAAGCAGAGAAGCCAAGTTAATTTACTTATCTTTTTAATAATAAGCATTAAACATCCCCATATTTTAATTAAAACCTGGTTTTAAAATTGGTACAACAGATTTTACTTCTCGTTTTCATATTGGTTCCCAACCTTCATAATAATTTGATTCTACTCCTGGTTTCAAAATTGGTCTTTGAATTTTCAAACATCGAATGTTACTTCTTGTTTTCACAATGATCCCTAACCTTCTCAGATTTAATTTATTAGATTTTACTCCTGCTTTTTCGTATTCGGACCTGATCTGACTTTCTCCAGAATTTGAATTTACTCCTGGTTTTTCGTATTTGTGCCTGCCTGTTCCTTTCCTCCCAATTTGATTTTACTCCTGGTTTTTTCGTACTTTTGCCTGACCGTCCCAAGAAGTTTATTTTACTCCTGGTCTTTGGTATTTTCACTGACCTTCCACAAAATTTGATAATATACCATCCATACCATATGAATTCACTTCTGGTTTCATGAAAGCTTCAATGGATTTAACGGCTTATTCATATTGGGGACAAACTCGCTAAAATTAAGAATATAGATGTTTACACTTTTATTTACAAACTTAAACTACTTCTCTGGGACTTTTTTCAGTCTTTTGATGCATGTATCTTTACCTATATAGATTCATGACGAAGCAAAAATGAGGCCGTGTCTTGGTAGTTTTGATGCAGTAAACTAAAGTAGAAGCAATTTTTCGGTGAAATTTTAAACAGGACAATAAAATGAATTGATAAATAACGACCTGAAACTTGATGTTGTCATTTGTTATTTTGGCTCTTTAACAAAAGTAAAATTATCTGCTTAATAAATAAAATAATTTTCCTGTCCCTCATCCTTTTCTTCTATAAATTCCTCCCTGTCAGTTTGATATGTGTCATGTGTCAGTAAGAAAAGAAGGACAAAATGTTTATATTTACACAAATAATAAACCTCCCTCCCCTTAAGTACTATATCAGTATGTAACTTGTCATTAATTTTATGCCTGCTTTGTTCACGATGTTCGGATGTGAACCAATAATTGATGTGTGGTCACATTTTCGCTGAGAAAAGGCTTGTGAATCAAAATGAACTTTAAAACTTTAAATCCGCCACATTTTCTATGTGCCTGGCACAAGAACTGTATTTTTTCGTTGAAGCACCTGAATGAACACTAAACTCACAGGTGCGGGGGTATAAAGTTTTTTTATTTGGTGGGGAGGTCATAGAATTATATGCTGTTAATATTATATATGTCGTTATATATCACTGATAAATAATTAAAAGCATATAATTGTAAGACACCCCCCCCCACACAAAAAAATCCCATTACTGCATGGGTACACGTTGCATGATTCATGACTGTAAATTGTTAAAGTTTTCAAGTTCAAGAAATTACATGTAAATTATACAGCTGAATATGTACAAATGTGTCCGCAAGTTAACACTTTCCATGATTTTGTATTTCAATTTAATGAAAGACCGTTTTTGCTTTGACAAATTATGACGTTGTGATCATACCTGTATGAATAAATTTCTTGTGAATTTCGTGTATGTAAAACAATGCTATAATTGTCGCTTGTCAGAAATTCTTATAGTTCAGCGTATAAAAAAGTCTCGAATATGCGACTGAAATCTTTTTTAGCAATATCACACAAGTTTGTATATTTCTTCAAAAGGTCTGATTATGTCCCTTTTTCAGCAATATCAGACAAATTTCTTCTAAAGACCGAAACTACCAATGTCCGCGGTGTAGACCGGATCAGTACTCATTATAATCTTTTTTTTCATATGCGATAATCGGAATAAGGCTAATAAAATTAAGTCTAGACAAATGGTACACTACGTGTCAATAATTCCTGATGGAACTGCAAATATTTAGATAATTTGAAGAAAATATGCATCAAGATATGATTTGCTGTGTCTCATCAAATTCCTATCAAAGATAAGTAGAGTTTGCTATTTCTAATCATTCTCCAGTAATTGATAAGAAATTACTTTCATGATCTATTACAAGTAATACTTTTGATTGCGCATGTAATCTTAATTTACATGCATTCCTTTTGTCAGAAATGCACGTTTGTTGGTATAGGTCAGATATGGTACGTCTCTCGGACATTGCTGATATGAAATTTGACACATTCCAAGATAGTATTATATCTCCCTTTCGGACCAAATGATTACATACTAAATTCGAGTTGGTATCATACAAGTATGTACATGCATGTAATCCTGCTAGCTCGATTAAAACAGATCGAATTTCATGTTTTTCTCTTACGTAGATTTTAGTTATTTTTTAAAAGTTTGTTGGAGTTGCCCAACCAATACCGGAAATGTTTACTTGAAATACACCGAATAAACAAAGACCACATGTACTGTTGGTGTGTTTCGTCACAAATAAGGGTATCTGTACGATCGTCGAACTTTCATTAACCATAATTCGGGTCACATAAGGGTAAGAATTTTCTCCCTTTTAACAAAACCCCGCATTTATATGTAATGAGGAATATTCAGAAATTTCGTTTGCTTTCCATTTCTTTATCATTCCGGAAACGGAAAAAAACTGAAAAAGTAATTTGTTTCCGGGTTTCCGGGCTGATAATTGCGAAAAACCTTCCTGAACCGCGGTTACCTCTGCCATACCAATAAGAGTTTCTGTATCTTATGTACAAATTTATTTACATAATTCAATTTTGATGTACGACTGCGACTGTGTAGGACGCTGCTTCACTTTAAATTCTATTAGATCTGGTAGATTGTGGATTACGATGATAACTTCCACCCCCCCCCCCCTCAATAATTTAATCTTCAAGCAAATTTCAGAGACCACTTCCTCGATGAGCCTCTGACGCACAAATATATTAAACTCTTTGAAGATAATTAGGTAATTGGAATCCAAATTTGAAGACAAGACATTATTGAGTGCGATATTTAACCATTTCATATTTCAACATTTCCGGTAAAAGTGTGTTTAAATTAACAAACTGTTCAAGACTTCCGGAAATAATACTTCAACTAATTAAACTCATACTTAAAATATAATCAGGGGTAATAAATGTCAATGGATATCATATTAAATGGGTACGCCCAAATTCGCCAACACAGCAACTCGCGGCTACCGAAATCATTGAACTATTTCCACATCAATGGAATTTTCAAAGCGACTTCGTTCGCCTCGCGAAGCGACCTTCACGACCGGGGGTCTAGGGTTTTGGTGCATATATACATAATGGCACTTCTTTCATCTCAGAAAGTGAAAGTCCTGGTTTTTAAACATTAATAGTCAAACTTCAGTCTACATTGGGAGTTTAATAGTGCTTATTGGTTTTCATTGGGGGTGGGGCGGGGGGGGGGGGGGCCCTGGCGCTGTCGTCCGAACCCCTTCGAACCCCGGCTGACTACGGGTATGATCAATGTACGTATAAACAGAAGATTACGATGACCATTATACAAACAAAACGGAAAAAAGTTGACGTGGACTCAGACCCCTGACTTGATAAATTTGCGGACTTCATTTTCTATAAACGATTTATTTCTGAGCCGGAATTTGTACATAGTAATAAACAGTTCGAGTGTAGACTGTGAAATTTCTTAAATCAGATATCACACAGGATTGAATATTGAAAAAGAAATCAGGGGGCTTGATTGAAAATGTTGCGAAAATGATCCAAAATTATTTTCTTTTTCATCAGAACCCAAAAGAAAATAACTGCTTCCCAACAAGCTCGAAAATAATTTTGCATTTCATTAAATCTCTTAAGGGAATGTCTCGCGTCAGATGGCCCCTAAGAAGCCAAAATCAAGTTATACCCCAAAGATACTTCAGATCCCATTTTACATTAAAAATAACATATGAAAGCCCAGAATGACCCCTAAGAAATGCAATTAGGAAATTTTGTACCTATTAGATAAGACATTGTACCTAGTTACGAAACATATTTTGACCACCACAACTCACACAAGCCGCCTTTCAGATAATCAATGGAATTGTCCAATAACTAAAGACAACGCTACATTGAATGGGTATTCGCCGAAATCGATAGGGATTTTAAGATTTGACTTGGTTATCAGTGTTCTGCGATACCTCCTTAAACTCAGCCTGAAATGATGCACATTGCACATTGAATATGTCCCCATACAGAAAAAAGATATATATACATCAACAAATACATGTAGCAAACTTTTAAAAATTAACATAAAAGGGGAGATACGACATGATTGTACATGAGACAGTCATCCAAAACTATCTACAGGTTGTCCTAAGACACTTTTTCCACTCCCGTAGGCAAGCTGCAAAAGGTCCCAAAATAAAATGTATGATATTCAAATTAAACAGCTACATCTACCAATATCAATTCAACGACAGGTTCCTGGCTTGTGACAGACGTATTATAAATACCCTTATTGAATACAGACCGTAACCAGACTATGATAAAACCCTAATGTTTTGAACACTGAAATGTCGTGACAATTGCAAAAATACCTCCCTCCATATAAATTCACAGACTAAAATATACTAAAAAGATGAATATGCTTGTTGAAAATGGGAAGGACACGCACTTCCTAGCTCAAATTGCATTTTTAAATGATGCATAATCTGGCTATTACAGTGTATTAAGTACACTTGAATTTTTTAAGTTCCGGTTTACAAAGCTGTGATCGCCAGGCCCGTCACGGTCTAATGAAAATTACGCCTGGGAAAACAAAAACTAGACGGCGGTCAAGATATATTAAAAGAATGGCAATGAATAAAGCTCTGTGGATTTATAAATTCTTTGGTGTGGAATAAAAAAACTTAAGCATAAATAAATTGATAAAAGGCTACATGATTGGAATATTTTGGTTAAGAATCAGGATTTTTATGCCCACCCATGCATGAATATTGAAGGTGATGTCATGTAATTTTCCGTCTGTAAATCTATATAGTCTTGGTTAGACCACAAAGTGTTACATATAAACAACTGGGTCAGCCTTTTCTACATTTGAAGTTGGAGTGACATCGTTTTTAGACCCATTTTCTTCCAGAACGATGTAAAAAAACTCGACAAAAACCGGGTCATCGCAACCTTAACCGACTTTTTTGGTGTTGATTGCTTTAAGTACCAATTCTTAGAAACAATGACGATCGACATTATACAATAACCACAGCTCTACAAAAACTTAAATATTGCACTTCAGGCAATGTAATAAGTTCACTTTTGCATTCATATACAACTTCTTCTCATATGTTATTTACTGTACTAAGGCAAAACCGCTTTATTTATATTAAGATCTATGTAATGTGGAAAAGGGTCATTTTAACCAACTTTGTAATTAAGGACAGGGGAAAATATGAAGTAAATTTAAGAAAACAGGTACAGTTCTAAATATTTTCCATGCACCATCCTTTGTAAACGACGCCTTTCGGTGACATGTTAATATTTTGTTAATTTCTCTTATTCTAATGTATATATTATTCATGGCAAATTCATTATTCATTATTCATTGGCACCTGTGTCTTGAACGTACATTTATATCAAAAGATAAGATTGACAATATTTTGCCACTGCTGACCTTTAATGAAAATTGCAAGCACAGTTCAGCAACGAGTTGTCTTTTTTACATTCTTTCCCCACATTTTGAAACTTGGACGCAGTATCATTCAGGTCATCTCCAAATTTAATTGCAGAAAAATTGAGGCTTCTTGGTCTTACGTGCATATTCTTCAGCTTTTTTGCACAGCTTATATCAAATAAGACAAGTTTCAGTGGAAATTCACTCCATTATAACATGCTGAGTCAAATACCGACGGTGGCTAAATTTGGTAAGAATTTTTGTAACTGTTATACAATGTGTCACATAAGGAAGCGGTTGAAAAAACCACAGTCAAATTCAAGTGTCTTAATCCGTCACTATGTATGTTTACACAGCCAGACTGAAGCTAGCGAACATGCAGTATATTCAAATACTTTATTAAGCCAATTTGGTCCGACAGGGGCCATAAGTACATAAAGCAATCATGATTGATATTACAAAGACATTGTACCAAGATTTATAGTAACACACAAGTTGTAATTATTATCAAGAATGCAATAACTGCAAGTTAATGAGTGAGTTGTATTGTAAATAAGGTTTAACATCGTTATGATAGAAAAACAGCCAATGTAGGCAAACAAAGTTACCTACAGGCTTCAAGCCTTGGTCCTTATCAGCAGTACAGTTATCTGTCCACAAAGGGCACCAAGGGACAATGCTCAAGGATATGCGTGCAGAACAACTCTGCAATGCATTCCTCCTCGTGCCCAGTTTATACAGACACGGTAAGCTGTCAGGAAAATGTTTAACAGAATTTAAGTAACATGTATTTCAAATGTGAAATCAAGGATTGTCTGTATAAAAAGGACACCAAGGGACGGTGCTCTAGGATATGCGTGCTGATTAAGTTCAGCACTTCATTCCTCCTCGTGCCCAGTGTAAACAAAACTGCAGAAAAACAAAGTTAAATGTGTTAAACAGGTAAAGACTCCAAAATTGTGGATAAGATGAGGCCCCAATCAAGTTTTTACGTGTTTTGTTATAAAGTCACCTATAAGGCTTTTAAGACATTTATACTTTCACATGAGAATAATAAGATTTTTGGTCATTATTTAAGTTAGAAAAGTTAGGACAAAAATCTGTGCTTTTCCCTCTCGTTATCATTTTTAGAACACTTGAAAATGAAGTGAATCTCATTCTTAACATCTCCTGAACTACGGTTTCCACATTTTCTTAAGTCTGGAGGATTACCATTGTATCTACCTCTTTCTATTCGAAGCTGATGTGCTGATATGCAGTATTTGTAATAAATTATTAAATGGCTTTTCAGACACACCTATATTGGCCTCGGTAACTTTAGCCCGAGTAACGATTGAGGTCGGCTGATTTTGAAAGTATAGTATTTTATACTATACTTAGTATTTATTACATATTTTTGTCCGTTGTTTTTTTTAATCATATAATTAATAGTTATTCTAAAATACATTTAATGAAAAATAAAATTAATATTTACATATTTTATAGCGTAGCAGTTTGACAGCCGAATAAGCGTGACGTCATATTTTTCTAGGACAGCGCGTGAGGGCCAACATGGATTGACAATTTGAAATTTATATCAGCCCGAGGTCATAACAAAGCGAAATTTGTTCCACATTTGACATGCAGAAAGAACTTATCTCTATTATACATGATCGTAGTTTTTTCATATTGGCCCTGATATTAGACTGAACTTATACAAGATTTTCTTCTTTCATTTTGATTTGGCGTTTAGGTTTCATCTTCATGATAGATGACTCGCCATAATCTTTTTCGTAATTGTCAAACCATTCTTTTTGTTTTTCCCACAGTTTAACTGATTTTTCCTCTTCGCGCAGGGTGTCATGTTTCC
>JAULBM010136172.1:0-29863 GCA_032357055.1 Geukensia granosissima | reverse complement strand
CCACCAGTAAAACTGACCGCCGCGATATGACTGAAATATTGTTGAAAGTGGCGTTAAACCCCATTCAAACAAAAAAATCAAACAAACATTTTTGGGGATTTTTTTCTTCCTCTTTCACTGAAGAACCTTTTCTGATTAAAGATCTACTCGCAGGTTCATTTACCAGGATTTTAATTTCTCATGGTCAATCATGCAAAATCTGCTACTTTTATAGCTAGACAGTTAATCTAGTTTTCCGGGTAGCGAAACTTGAAATCACCTATTTGGAAAATAAAACTACGTAACCAAACAGCGACCTACATATCCGGTAAATAAAGCTGTTTTTGTCGGGTATCAAACTAACCATCTTTAAAATATTTCTTTAAAAACTTGTGCAAATGCATTATTTCAAACATGATTGATGTAAATTCAGTTGTTGATCTATATCAAAGACAAGTGACAATTGAAGAAGATTCCATAACAAGGCGTATAATCTGAAGAGGTCAACAACTGTTGACTGGTATTTACTGTGTTATTTACTATAGAAAGTGTCCGGAAGAGATATGTTTATCTCGCCATGTTTGAAGTGCCTAATAAATGGCCGTTTCCGTGTTTGCAATCAAAAATAGGTTATATGATAAATTATTTAAGATATCATTGTTCCTCTATTGTCTCTAAGTAGCGTTATCTCTTGATTGATTTTGCTTCAAATTACAATACGTGTAAGAGAGGTCCGAAATTCACAATATTATAACAAAAATAAATATAAAATAGGAGATGTGGTACGATTTTCTATGAGACAGCCACTCACCAAATAACAGTTTTTAATTAAACTCCTACATGTTCCATTACGGCCTTCAATCAAATACCGACAATCTTTAACAAAAACAGACAATCTTAAACAAAAAACAGAAACAAAACCAAACAAAGTTAAGACTCCGTTTAAAATTTTTTTAAACAAGAATATAGTAAGTGTAATGTTAGGGTAAGAAAATTCCGTTCATCTCGCATACTCTTCGTCGAATCTTTAAACTTTAGATGTCGGGAGTATAAAAATTTAGAATTTCAGAACTTTTCAGGAATAGAAATTTTATCGACGTGAAGAATTTATCAAAAGTAAAATTCGTTGTCATGTTAGCACCCTAATTGCCGCATTTTCAGTCATCCAATGGTTTGTCATAATTAGCACCCAAATGACCGCATACTTGGGTAATCCAACAGTTTGTCATAATTAGCACCCAAATGGCCGCATACTCTGGGTTATCCAATAGTTTGTCATAATTAGCACCCAAATGGCCGCATACTTGGGTAATCCAATAGTTTGTCATATTACCAGCAATGCAAAAAGTATAAATTACATAAAACATATACATATAACCGTAAGACCTTCAACAATGGACAAGTCCATTCTGGGTCGATGGCTCTGCTGGTGAACCAGGAGTCCCCAAATGTATTCACCAGCTCAGTTGTCAGACTTCTCTGGCATGGAGTATATTAAACAATGTTTTACAGATTTGCTGCCTTTGACAAAATTCTAAAACACTGAAGATATGAAAGGCCTCGAAGAGTATTGCACTTAGTAGTTGTCCCATGCCTCCGGATTTGAATTACATTTGTGTATTTGGATTTGAGTGTTTCTTTTAATATGTTTGGATCTTGGATTTCCTATGTTTCGGTTCTGGTGCTGCTGCTGGGAGTTTATTCCTTGAAATGTACCTATAGCGTACATATATTCTTCATATGTATTTAACGTTGGTAATGTTGTATTTCTTCATATTTATTCAACATGGGTAAATTTTGTATTCTGTAAAGCAAGCAGTAAAAGGCCAAAAATTAAAAAATGTGATGATTTTGAATGTAACAATAATAAGCCAATGAAGTTTTAATCTAAAACATATGTAAAACGAGAGACAATAAAAAAAATCAAAACTATAAACTGAATAGACTACAAGTTCATGACAGTATGGACAGACATATAAAGAATATGGAGGGTTCAAACATGTTTGTTTTCTCTCATCCCCAACCTGGGACAGTGGCGTGCGACAAAACAATAGAAAAACAAAGCTGAAAGACAACCAAGTTCAATTATTTTATTCGATATCAATTATAAAAACAACAAAGTTTGAGCTTTTTACATTGCAATACGTAGGCCTCTACCGATAATACGTAGTCCTCTACCGACAGGACGCAAGTGTGGATCGTACTTATGTAGAATCTTTAGAAGAAAAAGACCAAATTCCTCAAAGAAAATATATACACGAGGGATATATAATAAGAAAATAGTAGAATAAGATGAAAATAGAAAATAAACAAATACCCAGTTTCATCTGATTCGTTACCAGTTAATAACAAAACAGAATTTTATATATTTCCATCGGCCTTTATCATGTTTAAATAAAGAGAAAGCGGAAGAAAACCGAAGAGCCAGACAAAAGGGGATAGTCGACATTAACGGTAATCTCGAGTGCACGAACAAGACGGAACGTGAAATATATACATATAAAACTAAAAAAACAAAACTAGGGAACGATGCAGACCCCACAAAAAACCGGAGTGAACTCAGGTGGTCCGGAAGGGTAAGCAGTTCCTGCCTCTTTAAAGACACACGCCGCATTGTCCACTGACCATTTTCCAATACGGTAATACTATTAGTCATTTTAGGGTAAAGGGGAAAGTTGCATCGGACCATAACCTCCAGGCGGAGAAAGCGAATAGCCTGTTTTTGATTTACTCCGCAACGTCACAGGAATTTTTGCATCATTACCATTAGATACAGGTACCAAATATGTAGTATGTCGAGAGCTTGTGTAAGAGATGGAACGTCGGGCCATCTATCAGCTGGCCAGAAATATCGAGGATAAAAGACTGCTTGTTTTAGGACCTTTTAGTGACTTTCTTTAGATCATTCCAAGTGCCATGAGATCTAAAGAAAATGGCGGGATGTGATCTGAGAAAATAACAGAACAGTACACGATCCATAGTTCTTTGAACCAGTGAATGCGCCAATTTTATATGTTTTTAGTACCTGTGTTTCGGGTAAGAACAGACATATCTAATTCACATACCTTCATTTCATAACTGGTAATACTTACATTGTACAATTTTAATTGCTGTAAGTCTCTTTTTTTGTTCTGTGGCTTTAACGTCCATTTTTTTCTTCAAAACATTTTAAAACACCAAGGCAAACAACATTACACGTACGTTATAGAATTGTCATGGTCAATCTATAAACCGTATAGAAAGAGGAAGCAAAAGAACACCGAAGGGCCAGCTGTTAGTTATCCAAAAAATAATGTTACCATGACGTTTTTGTTTGTATTTAAAACAGCATAATGCAGGTATAACAAGTAGTGAATCTTATATATTACATGAAGACCTCACACTTTACTGATGCAGTTTAAACCATTTTACTTAACAACAGTGTTTGCTTGAATGGAATATTGTTATAAGATCGATCGTCCTGTTTATTGAATAGTTTCACATTTCGTATTTTAGGGATCTTTCACAGCTTTTGTTATGGTATGGACTCCAGCTCAATATTGAAATTCGCAATGGGACCAGTAGAAGTTTAATTTCAATCGTCTTTTTGTGCTGTTTCATGGACAATCTTGCCACATCTATTTTTATAAATGAAAAAGACCACATATGTAATTAAATTTAATGCAACGAGTTATTTACAAAATGAAAGTGATACATGATAATGAAAAGTTGTCTGAAAACATCACTTGGATAACGGAAGTGCCATATCTTTATTGCCATGCCACCAAACATATCTCAAGATTCTTGGCTGGGAATATTTTATTTAGAAACACTGGAAGTCATTGCGCAACAATAGAGTCCACAGTGTAGGTTTCAATCATTAATTTTTACAAAGAAATTTATATCCTTGGAATATAATCATGTCCAGTGTTTGCAATGAAGATCGCACTCACTGCCAAGTCTCGCACATTCATTAGCACAAATTGATCTAAAAATAATTGCGTAATCGCCAGCATTTTCAAACGGACAGGGACGATCAATACACCTTCTGTTGTAGATGAGGTTGCATGCCTCACATGCCCGTCGTCGTCGAATTGGTATCGTCCTTGAATCAGTCGTTATGACAAAGGCCAACAATACAACAGTCAACACCAACTTTATCTGTACGTACTGAAAAAGAGGGCATCGGGTATTTTTATTCAGTGTTTATCATGTTGAAGAGGGCGACACAAAATACGAATGAATATCGTCAAGTTTAATTTCCCTTACCATTGTTTTTCATCAGTGCACAAGTTCAACTTCGTATATCTTTTGTTTTTGTTTTTTTTTGGCCATACATGAGGTTGGACGATTGGCAGCAACCTGTTTTAGGTTTTCAGTTACCAGCCAATTGTGGGTACTTCTTTTACTCCGGATTTCTTTAACAAGCAACATGACTAAATTTGCAGATTTTGAGACAAATTTATGCACATTGACAAAGTGAATATCTTAGTTTTTTCAACACTATTCAACAGAATTCCCTATCAATTCTTTAAAAATATACATCTTTTTAGATATTAAGTTTATTAAGTCATTTCTTCGGTGTATTAAAAGGTTTTTTAGAACATGAAATTTAAATGTACTCTTGTAAAATTAGTTGTGATTAGTTACAGATAATGGTATACACCTACAAATACGTTCCTTTAAATAACATTACATTCAGAACCAGAGGTCGACAAGACAACTAATAAGACACGACAGAACTGACAAAAAGATCAGAAACTCTAACAAAGCAGGAGTAGGGCCTGACACGATAGAACTGATATAAAGATCAGAAACTCTAACAAAGCAGGAGTAGGGCCTGTCACTTTATTTCTAAATAATTTTGTTAATATAAAAAATCATTAGAAAAATGCCCTAAAAATGAAAACCTTAAATGAAATTTTAACCCACGAAATTCTTTTATTTCCAGTTGAATATTTCTTCTGTCAATTAATTTGGTTTTTTTTTTTTATTTTGTTTCTCAGCATAAATTACACTTAATATGAGATTTAGCTAACAATATTGGAACTTCTACGTTTACCTCTACTTCCACTTTACACATTTGTCTATATCTACGTTTTCATTGGAACTACGTGTTTTTTGTATTGCAAATTCATATCCGTCATTTTAAAGGCGTTGAAAAGTTACATTCGAGTCTAAGAAAACTTACAAAAAACATTAGAAACGGAAAAGTAAAAGACCGTTTAAAAACTATGCTGAATCAATTGCTATAATGCATTAAAAATCTTGAAACCATCGAGGCATTGTTAGAAAATGGACAAAAATTGAACAAAAAATAGAATTGAATAAAATACTACTGTTCATTATAAATCTTAAACTATTCAAACTTTTATGAAAACCGGAAGAGATTTAATTGTTACGCAAAAATACTGGTTAGAAAACACTTGTAAAATTTGTTCACAAAACCGCAAAAATACTGATGTTGTAATAAGATAAGTTTTAAAAGCAAAACCATGTTATTGGGATAATTATATTTTGTCATTTAGAAAAATTAATAATAAGAAATAAAGAAAAATATTTTGATAAAAATATATTTTCCTTAGATGAAAATGCTGACAATCTTTTTTGATTTGTCATAATAAACTGTTTTAAATAAAAATTATAACATTTACGTAAACATTGAATATTTCCCAATTATGTAATCAAATTTGCCAATTTTGTGCAATAAACGTAAAGAATATTTTTTCTTACCATTCCTGCTGTATATTCTGTTCCAAAATGATATTTTAATGGTATTATATGTTATAAATACAGTGAGGATATCAGATTTGATGTCATTTCCGAGGGTTGTGGTTATCCACTACTATGAATATACATAATAATACGACAAAGAGTACAACAAAGTCAGAATTATTAAAGTTCTTCAGGAAAGTCAATGAGTATAAAGGCTAGATTCAATCTCTGATTATAAAGAATAAACCTTTAATACACAGACGATGTTAAGCATTTCAGACTAACTAAATTTCCCATTTTTGTACCCTTCCGGATCACCTCACTCTTTTCTACACCTTTCCGGACAACCTGAGACCCCTGGTTTCTGTGGACACTTCTGAAACATAAGAGATCAACTCCTGTTTTGTGTATGTTTAGCCACATTAGAGCATCCCGGGTTTGTTGTGTACGCTTGTAGATCGCATTATATCATAGTTTTAATCTATCCTGTCAAACTCTTTAGATAAATCTTGTAATAATCAGGAGCTATTTAGCCTTCCGGAATACCTGAAACCACGCAATTTTTTGTACCCTTCCGGATTATCATAAGTTTTTCTGCACCCTCCCAGAATACCTGAGATCATCCGGATTTTTTGAGTGCCTGAGATCACCCCTTGGTTTCTGTAAATACTTCTGGACCATAAGAGATAAAATCCACTTTTGCCTATCCTTCATGGCCAATCTTAGAACATACTGTTTTTTAGTATGCATCTGTACCACATGATAGTTTTTACCTATCCTTCCGGATCACCTCTGATCAAACTTTTTTCCTTTTTGTGTATCCTACAGGACTACACCTGTTTATTTCTGGAACTTTATTGTTCTTTTTTTTTCAAAATCCTCAAAATAAGACCATAAATCACAAACTATAACTAATTTAGGCAGAAAAAGTAAATAGCCTGCATTATACTGAGGTTTATGTCTAGAAAATGACGGTATGGTTGGTTTGAAAACAAAGTTTTACGACAAGAGATATGATTTTGATTTTTCCATTGTAAACTTTCCGCGCAATATGGATTATATATGGATCATATATCTCTCAGTTGAAACTGTACTACAGAAGCTATGCATCCTTCCATCATTTCGTTGTTGCTGAAGAACGATGTAGCTGCTTAATCAAGGATTTTTTCAATATCATGCTCAGAGTTTTCTGCCATTTCGTTACACTCCAATGCGCAGGAGATTTGGAGTTTCATGGAACGATTAAAGTCATTACTCCGGAATTTTTTACCGCCATCATAATTCAGATGGCAAAGGATGTCTTCCGTCTGTCGCATTTCGAATCCGTTCCAGTTGTGACTAACACCCACGGATTGTCACTAAACCCCGGCCTAGAACACCGAGTACCATCTGAGCGCACCTTCATATGAATACGTTTGTCGTATTTAGGTTTTAATGCCTGTTTTTTAACAACAAATAATGCATTACTCCTTTAAATGCACTTTAAGAATATCACAATTCACCGTCATTATTGAACACAATTCATCGTCATTATTGAACACAATTCACCGTGAATATCGAACCTTTGTAACCTGTTTTTTGTACTTCTTTGTCTTCTTCGTTTGCCCATAGTCTAATCTGTCTTCTAAATTCACGATTTCTGTCTGTCCCTCTGTTACCTACGTTTTCTATTGTTAACACAAATTTGTTTAGATTCAGTGCACACTATCTACTTTTGTTTCTTTAACGACAACACCGCATTGTCCACTTTCCAATCCAAACTTGTACATTTCAGGGTAAAAGGGGAAGGCATAAAGGGAAAACAACTTATAGGCAGAGAAATTGATCAGCCTGGTTAAAAGGATGGACCCATCTTCTAAGAAAACTAGAAATCTTCATCTTGAAAGGGGTAATCCATATCGACCATTAATTTTTTTTTAAAATACGCCGTAGTACATGTAACTGGACTGAACTACTACCAACGAACGGGAAGCGGACTATTGGAAAGCTGAGTTCAACTCGTTAGTAATATAGTTTTGTAAGAAGCATTTCTTTATATTCTAATTCCAGATGAAGATTGAGGTATTGTGCTTACTTTGGATTGTCTGTTGTGACCTAAAATTTCAAGCTCATTTGGGTAAAATAACTAAAGATTATTGCCTAATCTAGCACTTATGAGGCAAAGAACATTATCTATATAATAGATTCTGAAATTAAATGTTTTAGAAAGCTTTCGTTCTTTATTCCGCAGCGATAACTTATGATGACAATCTAATTCAAACAAGTAATGGAATAGATCGACAAAGAGAGGAGCAAAGCTAGTGCCAATTGAAAAAACTTTACCTGCTACAATATATGATAACTAGTTTCACACAGAACAAATTTAGGGATTTTTTCGTAAATTAAAAATTAGCAATAATAATAATTTGAAATTTAATATTATCATAAATGTTACATGTTTCCTTACCATTTTAGTGATATCAATATTCGAAAATATGTAACAAAAAGGAAATATACATGTGTAGGAGGTTAAAAAGAAAACAGAATATGGATTAAAGTTTTTTTTAAAATATTTAATTTTTGTCAATATATTTTCGTTCATTATTATCACATTTACTATCAATATTTGCGTTTATTTCTGATGATAAACAAAAATTTACCTCTGGCATTTATAAAACTATATAACATACGCAGTTTTACTATAGGACACATTTCAATGTTCTCAAACACAAAAATTTGATGAAAATATAGAACTGAAACTTGCTGTGGTTATTAAACTTAAGATGGATTAATTGTCTATCACATGGTGAAGTCTGAATGTATTTAACTAGAATTACGGAACACTTTACAAGAAACTTTTATCCTTATGACAAAAATGTTCTTTATCCAGAAACACTCCTGTCGGGATGTTTCGAGTTGTCTTTCCAAAAAAAAAATAATAATAATAAAACAAATCTGTTGACAGATAAACTCATGATACACATGCATTACATTTGGGTACAAGAGATTTGGCTTCTTCTATGGGAGCTACTCTCTGAGGACATTAACAGACGTAGCACATTCTGTGTGGAGTCTTGATCGCAAAAATAACCTTACCAGTAAACAAGTTCAACCCTATCACATGTCTCATGTGCCGGTCCCAAGACTGGAATTGTGGTCCTAGGTTTGTCTTTGTGTTTAATGTTTTGTTACATGTACATTTTTTATCATATTCAGGTAACAGCAGTATTATTTTACGCATACACGATTTTTTTATTTGGGACGATATAGAATTTTTCACAAAAATGGTATTCCAACCTTGTTGAAGGCCTTGTGCAGACCTCTAGATTTGTACGTTACTAGCTCTTTTTTTCTCGTTGTTGGAGTGCAGTCTCTCTGACATTTACCCCATATATTTTCATTTTCATATTAATGCCAAAAGGGTTAAAATAAACTTATTTTTGTCCTTTATGTTATTGTTTGAAAAATTATATTTAAGTTGTTCAAACTCTCGTGGTATGAGTTAACGATTCGTGCTTTTGTTCTCTTGCTTTTATCTTGAGAATGGTACAAGTTTCCTCATCTTGTCTAGGGTATTAAAGAAAATGGTTGAACCAAAATGCGTAAATTTTTGGGGGTAAATAACGGTAAAAATTCAAATTAAATCAAGTCTGTTTAGAGACAATTAAACGTTTTCCTGTACTTAAGGCTGTATATATGTTCCTTCTATGGAATATTTGTTTGAAAGAAAATGTTCCTTCTTTTACCTTAACTTCAACAGAAATACTTCATTTTGAAATATCGGCATCCTTTTCGGCATTGCCTGGTTATGAGATTTATCAAAAATAAGTTCTTTGGACATTCAATATTTGTCCCTAGCGTACCTAATGATTATTAATAAGGCATTTAAAATAATTTTCTACGTTAAGTCCATCATCCACTTAAACAATTGCGGCTAAGAGGTCTCCAATGGTACCAGTATTCAACAACCCTCATGTCAGAATGTCTGACCTGAAACTTATCAAATAATGTTTGGCAGATTTTTGTTTAAACGCATGTAATTATATTCTAAAGATGAGGATTAAAAACGTATTGCACTTAGTAGTTGTCGCTGCTTCCTTTTTCGGGAGTACCTCTTTTATGTTTGGGTCTTGGATTTCCTATGTTTAGCTTCTAATACTACAGATGAGACGTAACTCATTTAAGTGTGCATATATCATATCAAAATAAACTATACTGATGTATCATTGTTAAAAATGTAGTTCAATAATATTTTGTTGCATTTATCACTGCGCATTAAGTGTGTGTGAAAATGTCGAGCACTTTTGACATTATGATAAAATACGTTAATTGTCCGTAAAAGTAGGTTTACCAATTTTAAATACATCATAAATATCGAAAAAAACTTTTCATCATCAAAAAATATTTAAATACTTATCCAAGTAAATCTGTTGTGGAAAATAAGCTTAGCCTAAGATCGTCGAAAACATAATTACTTGAAGTGGTGCGAAAATGTTATTCACCTTCTTAAGTCGTCCGAAAATTGTGGAATAAAATGGTGTTTCTGGGTTCTTTTTTCCAAGCGAATTGTTTAACGAGTCATCGAACTTGTATGATTTTGACACAAATCTCACGTATAAAATTCTCATGTAATCACATTAAGGGATAAAACAACCAGACCAAGAATTAAAAGCAAAAAATAAGATATTGACCGATGGTTTCCATGACGACAGCATTTGAATTGAAACTACGTGTATGCGTAAACGAAATATTTTTTTCTCTATTACCTTGGTAAAAAGTCGTGTTTGTTTGAACTCGAAAATAATATCTTATGACATGGTTTGCAATGAATCACATTCGATCAACGACTTTTAGAACAGTCACTTATTATTCTAACATTTAAATTTGCAACAAATGTTTTACTGCCCTTTTGTATTATTTATTTTGTTTACAGATTGTTTTTGTATGTGAATTTTGTGTGTCTTTTGTTTTTCATTGTAGCTTATATATATGCATGTCTTGTTTTGGTATTAGTATTGCTTTAACCTTTATTTTGTAATAAAGTATTCTATCCTATACACATGTATAATTAAGCTTGAACATGTTGATAACATGTTAACCTGGGTATGACAAAAAGTGTCCTTACTGTTATATATATCATAGGAAAAATCCAAACTCAGTGTTAACCGTTCGGTTTACCCCCTTTATAAACACTGCCTCTGGCACTTTGAGTTACTTCTTGTGTTTCCATTTAATAAGGGTGGGGATTTTCGTAGTATATAGGACGAAAATTTAACCAAAGAGAGTCAATTTTGATACCAAGAACACAATATACAAAGATCTTAAAACAGTATTATAAAGATGAACTTACAGAAGTGTATTAAGACAATTTATAAATATGTTCTAATGGGTAAGGTTTGAATTAAGAGCTTTATTTTCGACATTTTTAAACACAAAAATTCGGTGTAAATTCCCTTTTTATGACTAACTGCAGGTGCAACCAACTTTGAAGGTTTATTTTTATATCTATGAAAGAATGTTACAAATGTTTTTACTATTTTATGGTAACTGAATTCTTGACTCCATTACTTCTGATAATTCAAATCTTCATTTAATCTTAAACATCGCTGCTGAAACATGGGAAAAACGGACAAATTGATTCACTAATAGAATGTTGCTTAACGTTTCGACTCCACTAGCCGTGTTAATCAGATAAATGTCCAGTATGTGAGAAGTCCAGTATGTGTATAGGGCGTTCAAAAAAAAAATTGAAAAATTGCACATTAAATTGTCCATTTTGTTCTTTATGTCACTGTAATAATTCAAACGGAGATTTAGTTATCTCTGTATGAGGTAGCAAAATAACTTTTGGGCGAATTTCGTTTAGTCCCATCGGTGTCGTTATTTATGTGAGAAATGAAAAAAGACTATGTGCTTCACAACATTTTTATTTTGTTTGGAATCAGAGTTCAAACTCATAAATTTTATGTAAGTACACCGTACATGTATATTATGCTAAAAGTTCTTTTTGGAAAAAACACATCGTTAATTTTCAAACACTAGTAAAAAAATTAAGAATTTAAGAATAACTGCTTAGTTATTGCTAAACAGTGTTATTGCAGACCACTTCTTTTTTCTTCAGTCTAGAGAAAAGACAAAAAAAAAAAAAAGACGAAAAAGAGTTTTAAATGAAAACAGCTGGAATTTATTGCTCCCAATTCATTCTAATTTCTGACATTAACCTAACTCGAATATGTCACATGTGTCTTGTCCAACTCACTTATATTAATTCTTACATGAAATTGCTGTAGAGTGTAGTTCCTAAAATAATCGAATGTAAATACACAGATACGAATCGTTTTGAAATAAAACAAATTCCAATGACTATGATTGTTTCATAGATTGAAAAAAAATCCCCCCAAAAAACAAACCAAAATGAAACTCACTCTCAAACTGAAACAAGGTGTAAACGCAGGTGCTCCGGAAGGGTAAACAGTTCCTACGAATAGGAAAATGACAACAAAAAATATGGGATAAAGGCAAAGCATACCATACTCCATCTCGTGAATCCCCGATACACGTTTTCCACGCTTTGTGACGAGCTCCAGTTCGCCCTTTACTAACAACTTTCTCCGGAATCCCCGGATATTCCACGCTTACGTTGCACTTACCAATTAAAATTTGGGACCAAATTTTGGCATGACAAATCAAATGTAAGGCAGGTTTTAGGCTTCCTTTGTGCAACCTTAGTGACGAGCTCCAGATCGCTCTAAACAACCATCCCCGGAATCCTCGGATATTCACGCTTTGTGACGAGTCCCAGATCGTCCTAAACAACCAACCCCGGAATCCTCGGATATTCACGCTTTGTGACGAGTCCCAGATCGCACTAAACAACCATCTCCGGAATCCCCGGATATTCACGCTTTGTGACGAGTTCCAGGTCGCCCTAAACAAATAAAACGTGTACATTGTTATTATCAAGCAAATCTTGCCTGGTTGTCATACATATAAATACAAAATCAATGTGAAAGATGAAAACCAAATAAGTGTTTAAGTCATCTCTACTCCTGACTTGGGACAGGTACATAATACGTGGTGATGTTAAACATGTTCTGTTGACATAGTTCCATTATTATAAGTCTTATAAGTTCTTAAGTCCTATGTACATTAATGTTAACACGTACTCGAGATGTAAGGACAAAAACAACACATGTTTAAGAGATTTGTATGAAATATGAATTAAACTAAGGATTATATTGACATTTGCCTCAGACATTAATGTTTTGTCACATTTTCTTGTTTGTTTGCCTATTCTGCAAATTCTTTCGTTCAACGTTACCATTTTATATTGCTAGTAATCGTTACATATGACTTCAAAAAAGAAGTCTGTAACTTGTTTGCCATAGAATGGAGAAATTTTCTATATCGAAATATCTTTCTACATCAGTTTTGATAATTGTAAATACTTTTATTTGGACTTCTGTAAAAGCGACTTTGAAAATTCCGTCAAATGTGCCGATTTACAATGAAGGTAAGAAAGTGCCATTGTTTAGTTTGTTTTTTATCTTATGAAGAAAGCCATCCATTACCAACAATAATTAACATTTATATCGACTAATGTGAGATTTTGTTTTGTTTATTTTTGTTTATGTGTTTTTGGTTTTTTATTGGTTTTTATTGGTTTGTTATTCCTAACGAATTTAATTTGTGTAAAAATGAGAGATAAGGTACATCGACGCTACCTTAAACACCTAAAAAGGTATTCACTATCTATAAAATATTATTTTTAAATTTTCGATGCTGGTATCCAAGGTTGATTTCAAACAATAAAAGATGTCATGTTTTTAAAGTTTGCTAGGACAAGAAACCTTGTTCAAGATAAAAAATCGAGCTATCTTTTTGTCCGCAAGAAAGTGGATTTTGCAATTGAACCCATCAGAAAAATCTTGCATAATGTTCGACGTTTAGAAATACACATTTCAGAGTTTGCCTCTGTTGATAATTAAAAAGTGTCTATACAGTCCTTCCTAGAGCCTCACTTGAACACAGATAACAAAATATTGCCTAATCCCTTTTAACGTTATTCAGCTTAACATACCAATCTTGACAGCAATTATATCTTCCATGTCTTTTTAAACGTCAAACATTGGATTAGGTTTTGTGAAAAACTGAGAAAGTTGACGATAAATGAAACTTTAACCGTAAGCATGACAATACAAAAGATGCTCTAAGAAAAAAAAACAATAAACAATGTCAAATTTTTCTTATCCTATGTATATTCTTTGAATTTTTAAATTACAACATTTACAAAATGCAAAACATGGGTTTTCAAGTGCTGCAAAGCTTTTGTAGTAGTATACACATTTTGCATCAGAAACAAATTGAAGTGCGTTGTTTATTTTAGAGTTTACAAAAATAGCAATACACACTCATACCTCAGACAGAACCCGCATCAAACGCTCAGGGAGACCACAGGTCACGCCGATAGGCAATAATCTTTTACCAACAGACCTCGAAATTAATTTTAAACTTGGAACCAACAACGTCCATCTCCACCTGTACAAAAACAAAAAACTTGACAACAGACCTGTTCCAGTCTTTACATCATTTTCTGATGATTCTGTCAAAATGCATCGAATGTCATCAATCAAGGTAAGTCTCTTTTTTCAAAAAAGGTATGCTGGTATTTTTACATAGAAGTTTCTATTTAATATTCTTTTCTTTGATCAATTCTAAATGTCGAGCCTTATAGCGTGAAAATTGAAATTTAATTGATGCAGCCTCGATAGAGCTGCGGAAAGCAACTGCTAATTTTATAAGATTTTGTTTCCTCCGAAATACACTGTAAAAATAGGAGAAAACCAACTACCAAAATGACAGTAGAATTTAAACTTCTACAGGTACCATTAGGTCATTCAATAATAAACCGGATCCCATACCATAACGAAAGCTGGAAAAGGCCCCCAAACACAAAAAATATTCATAAAACACGACAATCGACCTAAACTATCAAAATTACCAATGTTGATTAAGTTTAACAAATTTAAGTAACTATTCTAAATGTAAATTTCAAGGAGAAACCTCTCAACAAAAGTATTAGAAATGAAACATAGGAAGTCAAATATTCAAACATAGCTAAAGAAGCACTTAAATCCAAAAAAGATCGAAATGGAAGTCCAAATCCGACGGCAGGGACAACTATTTAGTGCAACCCTTTTTGAAACCTTTCCTTTTGCTGTGCTTTAGAACTTTAGCAAATGCAGCTAATTTCTGTAAAACATTGTTTGATAAATTTCATGTCAGAAAGGTCCGCTTATGAATAACCTTCAACTCACGGAATTCGTATTCAAATATTTATCATTGGTTCGCCAAGGGAGCAAATTTGCGAAATAATCTTTTAAGCGAAAGAAACACTTGAAGTTATAGTTCCTGTAAAAAGTTGGACGCAAGTCGATATAATACTTTAGTTGTTTTCTATTTTATCCATGTCTCTAGTTTTACAAATTATGTCGTTTTTCACAAATGAATGCAGAAACAAGATAAATCTGCTTAATCATGTTGATAATATAATATAAAATTATAAATAATATGTTAACATTGAATAAATTGCCGACTTATCTACCGTCTTGATATAAAAAAAAAATTAAACGGTCGTTAGCATTTTATGAACTGTTCTAGTTTTTACCTAAAAGATGTGCAAGTAAATAATTTCTTTGAATTTTCTTTGAAGTGTAAAGTGTGAGATATATTACTACACTGAAGAATGTTTACTGCTCCAATAAGAAATAATCGTTTTCAAACTGTTGTGACAGCCGTGGTACTGGTGGACTTGAAGTCCCCGAGGATATTCACCAGCCCATGAAATTTATCAAATGTTTTGCACAAGTTCAGTTTAGAATACTGATGTGAGAGATCATAAGTGCATAGTTCAAAGAGACAAGACAAATTTGAAAAAAAAATTTGCTGCATTTTTTAAAATTTCTAAACCACTAAAAATACGGAAAGACTTTGAAAGTCTTGTCCCTGTCGCTGAATTTGGCTTCCTTTTTTGTTTGGATTTGTATAATACTTTTATTATGTTCGCTGTTCTTTGGTCGTGGATTTCCTATTATTTTGGTTCTCATGCTACGGTTGAGAGGTTTCTCCTTGAAATGTACATATAACATGACAAAATTCACCATATTTATTCAACATTGGTAATCCTAAATACATTTTCTATTGGTAAAATATTTGACAGGTTTGTTTACTTTTTATAATATAACAGGTATAAACAATTAAGGTTTCTCTTCTTTTTGAGTGTTCTATCTATCAAAAGCAATGAAGAATAACAAGAATTCAATAAAAACGTTCTAAATGGCATTTATTTGTTTGTTTGTTTGTTTGAATGGTTTAACGCCACTTTCAACAATATTTCAGTCATATCGCGGCGGTCAGTTTTGCTGGTGGAGGAAGCCGGAGTGCCCGGAGATACCACCGACCTTGGGCAGGTAACTGACAAACCTTATCACGTGTGATGCGAGTTAAACGCAACCCGTTTTTAGTACGGTACAAACCCAGGCGCGAACTCACGCCGTATTGGTGATAGGTTACAGTGATCTGTACAGGTAAGTTTAAATCAACTACCTAGACCACTCGGCCACCCAGGCCCCTAAATGGCTTTTAAAAGTGATTTAAAAAAAATAAAAATTTACCGCTATTAAACTTTTTTATGATGAATTTCGATATGCTAAATGCACATTTCAAGGACTAACTTCTCAATTAAGCATTAGAGCAAAACCTATTAAAAGGAATTCACTAATACCAAAGGGGGAGGCCGAGATCTAAACAATGTAAAATGAATTACTCGTATCCAAACAAATCAAACAAGAGAGCCAAATCCAGCATCTACATAAAATACGGAAAAAGTCGGGCTTACTAGGCAAAAACAAAAAATTATATTAAATGGATAAACCCAGAATCCAAGAATCTGACAAAACTGAACTGAGAATCGACCTTACTTCATTCAAGACAATTGTTTTACGACCACCTTGGTTCACCAAGGTGTTATCAAGATTTATATATGGTTGCTTAGCACATTTAGAATATAACTATAATTTAGATTAAAACGCACAACAAATTTTAAACAAATAACTGTGTAATTACCCTTCAATTTAAAAATAAATACACAACTTTTTAGAAAATTCCTCATTAGACAAAGACATGACACCTTCATTTTTTGTACCTTTGGGTTTCAGAATAATATTTAGGTATGTACTTTCCCCGTTATGGTGTTATACGATAATAACGGTACTTATCACCAACAGTCTTTGTGTAATCCAGTATTTCTGTTTCAAGAAATCGAATGTCTATCACATTGTTATTCTATAGAATGAAATATTACAAAGTCAAATAAATATTTCGTCTTCAGATAAGAAATATATATAGTCCATATGGTTTATTTCCTATTCCTGTTTCAGCACGTTGGTGCATACTACGAGGACAAGAATAAAACAGCAAACCTGCATTTAGAATGTATGTCAAACACAAGTAGTACCTGTACACATTATAAAGTGGTTTGTATTCTTATCAAATAAAATGATGTAAACCAGACTACATAATATCAACACATTTAACAAAATATGAAAATCACATTAATACGAAAAAGTTGGATATTAAGCAGACCTCACATCTTTACACATAAAGGAAAGGATATAGAGATAGTTTGTATAGACCACACAATATCAGCACATAAAAGAAGGGATATCAGGTTTTTTTTTAACCGCTCTGCTTTAAAGGAAGATATATAGGGCCATTGTTGACTAGACCGCTCAATATGAAAATGAAAAGATATGGGGTAAGGATTAGAGAGACTGCACTCCTATCACAAGATCAAGATTGAATTTACAAATCTAAGGATAGGCCCTTAACAAGGGTGGAAAAGCTCTAAATCTTTAAGTCCAAAAACAGACGAGACAAAGTCTAAACACACTAAAAGAAAAAAAGGAAGACAGACAAGACTATGGCTAACAAAATGAATCGAAAAACAAACATAGAACACACCACACTACACTGGAAACTACAGCTGGAGTAACACGAACCCTACAAAAACCAGGTGAGTTCAGGTGCTGCGGAATTGTAAGCAACTCCTGCTCCACTAGTGTCATCCGTCGTGTTCCTCAGTAGACGAAGCCGGTGTATAGTCACAATCGATGTCAGTCACAACCGGTAAAGGAACGGATTTGTATTCACGAGAGTTAGACGATATCCATTTGGGAAATAGATATTTCATACTGGTCAACCAAATAAGTTTTGTCCCTCCCTAGAACCAAATATTTGTGTCTGCGTTTGCCATCTTATTTAACAAAACACAGGTAATCCAAGGCTTTTAATTTTTATTTGAGATGTGGAATGGTAGTAAACAGGGTGAAAAATCAAATGTTTTGATGCTATTGCAAGAGGAAAGGGACCTTGATTTGAGACGTTCTAACACATCTTTGATTTATTAGCATCCACATTTGATTCACGCCACTTCTAGAGTGTTTTGTTTCACAGTAACTCTTGTGCCAGTATTTTACTGCTGATAGAATAACCATCAGTTTCTTTGAACCAGGTTTTGTTGAGCAATAAGCAGACCCTGAAAATGTAACGTTGATTGTAAGGACACTTGTGAAGCTTTGGAATCCAGTAAAGTGGAGGAATATCGAATTCTTTAACCTTAATTGAACGTATCCTTTATTTAGTAATTAACGCGACAACAACAATGCTTTAGAAAATCCTATAACTTGAATTGGAACAGGCACGAGAGCATCGAATCAACTGCGACACATAGACGCCGTAAACGGAGAAAGCAGGAATGTTGTCGCATAAATAAGGGAAGTTGACAATAGGAAAGCTGTTGTCATCAAGTTTGTCGTAAATCTTAGAAAGAAGTTTACTTCTTGGTATATTTGGAGGAATAAATATAGGTATGAAGCAGATTTTTACGAGTCAATTACATAATAGGTAAAATAAATAAGTACTGACTCGTCAAAAATCGCAATGTCAAAAGATTTTTTGCCATGTCAATTAGTAATTCAGTACAGTAGGAATAAGAATGCTAATATAAGTTCAGTAAAACAAGTTTTACTGTTCTAACATTAACTCCAGTTTGACAGTAAGTGCAGCTTACCACTAGATTAATGACGGAATGTCGTTGATTTTCTTATTGTTTAGGTTTAGCAACATGCCATATGCACCTAAATGTGAGTATATATTTCTAAGTTGATACCTTACACCTGGCTTTGGGCTTGCCAATAGGCTGACAAGAAAGCTGTTTTAACCAAGCATTTCAGGTCCTTTGAGTTCTACAGAAAAGTCTAAATTTGGTTACTAAGTTGACCGCATCTATCACGTTGAACATGTTGAACATGAAATCAAGGACACTACGGACACAGAAAGGTTTTTTCTAGAATTTAAGCATTATGGTCGGGCTGAGAACAAAACTTTACAAAAGAAAAGGTTTTGATTTTCCCTTTGAAAAGTTTCCGTTTATGTATAGCAACACCCTAGTCGCATCCGCTATTTTTCAGTCGATGTTGTTCTCCAGGCCATTTGCTTTGTATTATGATGTTATAAACAGAGGGTTGCTCTTGACAAGAAAGCGACATAAAGATTTCTCTTGAAAAGATTAAGGTGATCGACATCATGACTGTTTTTACCTCAATCCGTTCCTATATCGGTGAGAACTAAGTAGTTTATAAACTAGCCACCGGTTTTGACTACCGAGTAAAACGACGTGTGTCACTAATGAATCAGGAGTGTTGCTTACGCTTCAGGAGCATCTGTTCACCATTGTTTTTGTGTTATTCCAACTTTAGTTTTCAGTGTACTTTTTGCACAACGTTTGTCTTTCCTTTGACGTTTTTGCTCTTGTTTTTCCTCTGACGTTATAATTTCTGTCCGCTCCATTAGTGTCCATGAATTTTGTTAACAAAAAAATGAAACCGCACGCAATCAAAACACAGTTATTATTTCCTTTGGAATTTGAACAAAAGCGGAAGACCTGAATCTTCCCTCATTATACTGGATTACGAAGAGGTAGCAAGAGAAAGGGTCAGAAAAGAGGGGAAAATCGACAGACCACGAATAACACCACACCCTGCACAAAATATGAGCAATAGTATGCAAGTTTTAACTAGCAACGTTGCATTTTAGGGTCAGACTCAAAACATCTTTTCAAGTTGCTGACGACAATTTTATCAGAAGTGAAAACGGAATTCAGAGTTACTGTGACACCAGCTTTATTACTGGATTTGAGAATTTTCTGTTGATTCTAAAAATTTCCTAGAATCATTTAAATTGCATGGTAGTCATGTGCTTAATGCTTTAGGTTTTTTTTAGATTTTTCATTCATAAAATTGATCTTGGTAGAGCTTAACGTCTGCATTAGTAGTCAAATTTACGTAGTTGTGTCATTGGTTAAATATTTTTAATTTTCAGAAAAAAGATGTCATACTTGGTGCAAGCCTTGATCGTTAACGATATATGTAGTTTTTTTTGTCATATATTTTGGTTTATCGGTAGATTGCGGTAATTTACTTTGATCTGTACTGACCAATAGTTGTTGAACGTGTCTACTGACTCAATTAAAAATATGAGTTGATGTGAAGGACAACGTCACGTTGTCCAGCAATAGCATTGTTTAATAGTCTGTTTCAGGTCTATGCAATGAGGTTTTTGTGATTTTTATTGTCTTTAAATAATCATTTAAGAGAATTTTTTTTATAATAGTCAGTTACCTGCCCAAGGTCGGTGGTTCTCTCCGGATAATCTGGCTTCCTCCACCAGTAAAAGTGACCGCCTCGATATGACTGATATTTTGTTGAAAGAGCGGTTTAATCCCAATCAAACAAACAAACTAAACTATCGGCCAGAAAAGAAAACAATGAAAAATCAGGCGTCTTCGTATGTGTAAAAACAAACACAAAAGTGATTTATAATTGCATAATATGTTAGTACCAGTGAAAAGAAGGTATATAGTTTATAGCACTCATCAACTAGGATACATAAAACCTTGTCTCATTATGGCGAATGACTTCATACAATATGAGGTTTTTATAACGAAAACTGTTGTACCAACTGAAATTAAATGCCAGATTAAATGACTTGCTTTTACTTGTATGAGATTTATGTTAATTTCAGTTTGGTTCGTTTGAACACGATTCCGATCTTCACCTCATTGAACCCACTATACAACCAGCTGACCTCGGAGACGAATGTGGAGTTCACCGTGTAGTTAAAACGATACCTCCTATGGGATTCATTTTCGACAAAATCACTTTACCAAACAGTAAGGCATAATGTTTTGTAACTATCTTATTTCAACCCCCTACTAAAAGGCAGTGCAGCTGTTATTCAAATACCTTGCTGAAACACAATGTAGGATATTTTGAATTTTAAGAATGTGTGCGTCCGAATGACTTGTCCACGTGGTACTGCTTTCTTAGCATTTCACTGCACAAAATAAGGTAATAAAAATAGGAGAAGTGGCATAAATTCCATGAGACAGCCATCCACCAAAATGACAGTCGAATTAAACTTCTACAAGTCCAGTGTGGAATACTCATGTGAGAGATCAGAAATGCGTAGTCCAATGAAACAAAACAAATTTGAAACAAAATAAAAGGTAAAACGAAAACAAAAAGAAAAAAGGCTTGATATCCACGAACTCCTTTACAGAACAGGAGTGGAATCAGGTGCTCTAGAAGGGTAAGCATCCCCTGTCTTGCGCGCAACACCGGCGTGGAATCCTTAAAGTCTAATCCGGGTAAACGTCAATGCGAGATGAGGTCAACTTATTTTTGTATTACCGGTAACAGGTTCATAACTGGTTAAGATACACTGATATCATTTGGATCTACCAGTTCGTGATGGCGACCATAAAATTCGAGGAGAGACGACTTCAACCTTGATTGGATGTATACTAGTTGTAGTAATTTATGCAGCAAAAGCAATGCTCTCTTCAGAAAATCTTGAAACTTGGTACAGGCAAGAGAGTATCTAATCAACTGCAAACCATAAACCTCGTAGGCAGGGGAGGCAGGAATATTGCCACATAAATATGGGAAGTTTACAATAGGAAAGTTGAAGTCATTCCGTTTGTCGTAAATCTTAGGAACAAGTTATCCCTCATGGCAATTTTCGAGGAATAAATCTTGGTATGAAGCAGATTTTGTTGAATCTGTGGTCTCCTTAATTTCTAGTTCGCTGGATATATCACTGAACGTAGTTTATTCAATGAAAAAAATCTTCGATATAGCTAAAAGTAAAATTGAACGCTTTGGCCAATTTCTTTTTGTTATTTCGCAAGAGTCCCTGAATGAATTCTGCTTCATACGAATACAAAAACAAATCGGCGCACAATTTGTGCCCATTGGTATGCCTACGGTCTGTTGAAAAACTCGCCAACCAATTTCTACAAAAATGTTGTCAATGAGAAATTCCAACATTCTGAGAATATCATCTTCGCTGTATATGTTAGCTACAAGTCTTGTAACGGTCTTCAAAATGAACCAGAGTCCATACCATAACAGAAGCTGTAAAAGCCCCTAAAATACAAGAATATGTGAAAGTATTCATAAAACAGAACAATCGACTTGGTTTATATTTAAACATATCATTTAACATTGAAACAAGATTTATCCACAAAATTTAAAGTTCCATTTCTATTCAGTTGAAAAAGTACTCTTTCGTAGTAAATTCTCGTTGAATGCGAATACTTATACATCGCAAAATATCTTCTAAAATATCTGTTTTTGGAGTTATTTCCACCATGAAAAAACTGCCTTTTGAGCATGAAGGTATCCGAAAAACTTCTAGTAATTAGAGATGGAATAATTAGCGAAGGTTTTTCAGGAGTTATACACGGCAATATCTGCAACTTATAGCAAATTAATCAGTGGTCATGGTGAAACCGTGCTTAGGTTGAATGCTCTTGTTTATTTTTGGGTCTGTATGTTATAAAGATACACTTTACATGTGTCCAGTATTGTAATTTGTAAAATTCCCTCATTGTTATGTTTATATTTGTCTTATCGGCGTTCATTACATCAAGAACTGCTTATGTTCCACGAATGAAACTAGAAATTATTTTTTTTCTACTGATATTCCTACTTTTGGCCCTAAACGTGTCTGATGAAAGTTAATCCAGAAAGCGATTTACATGCTGTTGGCTTTGAATATTAATTGTGAACGTAAGTGGCATATACAAAAATAGGAGATGTGGCATGATTGTCCATGAGACAGGTACCCACCAAGTGACAGTAGAATTTTAACTTCTACAGGATTCATTACGGCCTTCAACAATGAACCAGAGTACATACCATAACGGAAGCTGTAAAAGGCTGTATATGCATTGTATCTTTCTGGCATATTTACCATATTGTATCTTTTTAATATGATTGCAATGAGTTGTCAGAGTCGTTGTGTAAAGCCGTTACAGAAAAAAAGAATTCTTACCAGCAATATAATATGAATGAATAAACTGAACATGCAGGAAATATCATTTGGTTAATCGATGTGATAGTAACGTAGATCAAACGGTAATGATATGTGTTTGCTGTATTTCAGATACCAAACCAACGACGTCAAGTGAAAAATCTAACGACAAAAGTAGACTTAAAAGTAAACCAGGTATGACTATTTTCGTGTTGTTATTTTATCTCGAAAAAGCACCTAAAAAGACGACATCGTTAAGGAAAGACAAAACTAACCGATTGTTTACTGCTTGCAATTCAATCATACTTCCTATACTTCCGAGATATATCCTTTAGCTTTTTAAACTTTTGTCACTGAGCTTAGCTGGTATTAAGTGGTAAATGTTCATTATTAAAAATTTATAAATTTATTTTCCTGGTATTAACCTCCAACTTATAGTTGTTTTAGATACCATCTATTATACATGAATTTGATCAGTCACGCATTAATAGATTCTAACCGGTTTTTGTGAATGATATACAATTATATTTTCATTTGAATACGAATAGTCTAGAAAGAGTTCACAATAAATTTTGAAACGTACTAGATGGGTTATTGTTCAAAGAAAAAAAAGAATCCTCCATGGAAAATTTGCATTTTGTTTTAGAGAGATATCTATGTAAGAGCAAACAGTTTTCATCATCAGTTTTTAATAGTCTATCAGTATCACATAAACATCCCACAAATCACGACGGTGTATTTTGAAGTTTTTCGCAATTTTAAATAATCAAAATTATTTAGTAATGAAAATATGTGTTATTTGAACAGAGAACAAATGAAAGATCTTCCCGGATTATTTGCAATGTTCACTGTTAAGAGGCTCTGACCTAGATTTAACCTCATTTTTAGCACAGATTCATCTGCTATTTTTCTTTTCAAAGTTTCTATCTCCTTATATTTTCGGGATATTAAAAACCTTCATTTTTGACCAAAAAATGTTTTGGGCACTATATTGTTCGTCGTATAACTTTGGACCCAATGTAACAAAGGTAGATTTCTGTTTGACACACATTTTCACTTCTGAATGTTATCATTTATATATGACCATATTCATGACAAATTTAAAACAAGTAGTTGCTTAGGAATTTGGCTGGTTGCCGGCGACTAAAAGTTCATATCCGGTATTAAAATGCATTTCCACCATTTTACTCATTGCTTTCAAAACTCAAAATTGTATGGTTGCAAAGTACTTTTGGGTAGTTGCTTCGGGTTTGAACCTTTGACCGTTACCTCATTTTCTAGGGCATATTAAGCTGAACATTTCGTAATTCCAAGGTTCTTTCTATCTAATACCGTTTTTTGATATTTATTAAAAAAAAACGTTTTAGGATTTTTATCATTTTCTTGTACTATTTATGATTTTAGGTGATAACAAGGGTTTAGGTTTTAGGGATATTTTACTTTCAGTGGCGTTTGGAAAAAAACTACATGTGTGCGATACTTGCTACAAATGATTTAACGATGTGTCGTAAAATGTCTTGACGTGGGCTTCTGAAAAATTTGCGAAAAAAAATCAGACGGAATACTGTAAGGTCTTACCTAATAATCGACCAATTAGGTCTGCAACTTTAAACGATTAATTGTAAAATATCAACGATATACATTGGACTACAGGTTCCAGTTTTGGGAGAGAGACATAACGTTCGACTAACGTTATAAAGACCAAAGCTTCATTCTCATGAAATATAGTATCTACAATTATGATTTCGTATTACTGCTACTAGGTAGATACCCTGGTTGATGGATGCTAGTCACCATACAAAAGTCATTGCTTTTAACACTGGCATGATTTACCTTATTAGAAAAACATCCTAGGCAAGTTTTATTTTTATAATCTAATAAATTGAGCTGTAAAAAGCTGGCCATACTCTGATGAGCGCACATGCCAGCATGAGTTTGATATCGTTTCTTTGTATTTACTTTGTCTTTGTTATGTTCCGTTCCTGTTCCAAGTAACATGATTGTCTAAACAGAGGGTAAATGCTAAGACTGTTATGGCTATCATCTTGAATTGTTTGTTCCATACGTTTTTTGTCAGACCTATCTGTTTTGAGCTGTGAATTTCCTGCCTCTCGCATAGGAACTGACCTTTACTTGTAATGCATTTCGTCTCTGCAATGTAAAGTTTCAATCGATTTACAGTGTTGATATGAAAAGGTTAAAGATAAAATTAAAACTACTACAGGAAGCTTTGCTATTTTAGTTTTTTTTTAAATTGATTTTTATTGAACAAAATAGACCATATCTGTTTCATAAGTATATTTTTGTGCAATATATATCCACAAGATACATTTATTTTACAGAAAAGCGAAGAAAAATACATCATAGTCCAAAATGGAAAAAGAAAAGACAAGGTAGAAAGCAGAAACATGGTGAGAAA
Source organism: Geukensia granosissima (assembly GCA_032357055.1). Classification (NCBI taxonomy): domain Eukaryota; kingdom Metazoa; phylum Mollusca; class Bivalvia; order Mytilida; family Mytilidae; genus Geukensia; species Geukensia granosissima. Next base: position 4,356 of record JAULBM010136172.1, on the reverse strand, counting down.
ATCTTAAGTCTTACGAATTCGAATTTGAGTCCTAATATTTTTTATTAGAATCATCGAACACGATTAATGTTAATTTGGGAAGCCTGGAAGGAAGGAATATTTGATGTCAGGAAACATCTCTCACATACTCATCCACGTACATCTGTAAATTTTATGAGATGTTTGTTTGCATTTTCACTAGGGGATTCTCTTTAATATGTGTTACGCTACATGCATGTGTCCGTAGTCGTAAGACATCCAGTTTCCGAACCGAAGACCTATTAAGCATGGTAATATCAACATTTACTAATACATTGCAATACCGTAAACAAAAGTGAAATAAAGTCATTATTTAACTAGTAAACATATTTCAGGGAATAAAGGTCGACGACAAAAACCTAAAATTAATCCACCGTACGGAATTCCTGGAATAATCAATCTTCCAAACCTTCTTGCTGATACTGCTGTTTCAGGGACAGGTAAGTCAAAATAAGGTCTGTTTAACTGAAAAACGGTGTTCTTAAGCTTAATACGTTAAGAATATGATATGACATAGTAATAAATAAATACAAAATATAATATCTTTTTGTCTTAGGGATCAGTTTTGTTCAAAGAACATTTTGGGGAGATAAACTCTGTGTCATGTTCTGTCTCTTATTCTCGAGGTTTTCAATCGACTTGTTTTACACCTGTCTGACCCTTTCTGTTTTCTCTCGCTTCCTCCTGATATTTTCAATATTTAACTTAATTAACAAAAACATAAACAACTCTTATTCTTGTCTACATAAAGAAATCAATAAAGAACAAAACGCAGTTTTATTTTTTAAAAATACCTTAATGTCTTTTATTATATGTATTAACATTCATAACAACTTAACATGTGTTTTCAATCTCTACTAGGGTAAAAAAATTCCACGAATGTGACACGTGTTTCGGAAGCTACACATCTGATACATGCGTGAAACGCATGTGTCTCATATGTGATTTTTCACACAAGGTACACATGTTTCACATGCGTGTCACACATATTTCACTCATGTGATACATATAAGATACGTACGTGCCCCGGATGTGTCAAAGGCATGTATTTAAACATGTGTTTCACTTGGTGGACCGCATCACCTAAATAATTCATATGCGTGTCACATGTTTGACATTTTTCGTCTCATCACATGCATGTTACACGCATGTGAAACACATGTTCCACGCATGTGTCACATGCCTGGCATTTTTTCGGTGTATCCAATCCGTTATTTTGAAATGTACATGTTGTCTCTGTACACTTAGTTTTGTACGACTACTGTTACATGTGTTATGCTTAGCTTAAAAGTTTTGTCATAAATTGTTTCAGGAAAGGCAAAGTCTCCAAAAAGTGAATCTTTTTATCCATCTGCAAAGATCAAAGGAGTACGACATTTTGGAAAGTTTGAGGACGCTTTCACAGACGATGGTTAGACTTAGATCATATTTAAAGTCTTTATTTAAAAAGTATTTCTGGCAACCAAGACTACTTAATAAAATTCTCGGGGGTTGCTGCTTACAGAGTGAGAAATAATACACTTTGGAAACCTTTTTATCGTCAAAATGACGACATTTATCAATATTCAATATTCATTTTTTCAAATGTCAACATCCTCCATGTCGTATCTCCATTTCCGTTCTTATGCCGTTTGCGAATGACACTAACTTTGTTAAAAAACAGAAATTCTTAACCTTAGTTATAATACAGAACACATGTATATTTACTTTCTACATGTAATGCACGTTTTAATGAACCTTGTTAAGGACAGTCATTAACACAATAAGTAAAATATATTACTGTAATTGTTTTACATTGTCCTCCCCTCTCGAGCCGTTAAAAGAAATAAACACCATGTGCTTATTAAATGATGCACTTGGTTAAAATCGACAAACACTTCGCTGACGACAAGGGGAATCACAGTTTTATATATTGGTTGTTGACTGTCATGAGAGATCAAAAGTGCATAGTCCAAAGAGACAAGACAAATCTGAAACAAACTAAAAGATAAAACGTAAACAAAAGGAACAAGGGCTTGGAATTTCACGTACTCATTTAAAAAAACAGGAGTGGGATCAGGTTCTCATGATGCGCAAGCATCCCCTGTCTGGCGCGCAACACTTGTCATGGTTTTCTTATTGTCAAAATCGATGTCAAGTCAGGATGTCAAAAATCAGCAGTGTCAATTTGTCAAATCCGGAAGAATTCCACGAACTCCTATGTAAAAAGCAGTGGAATCAGGTGTCATGAAGAGTAAGAATTCCTTTGTCTTGCGCGTCGTGGAATCCTTAAACACTAATCCGAGTTTACGTCAATCCGAGAAGATGTCAACTTATTTTTGTATTACCGGTAACAGGTCTATCACTAGTTGAGATAAACTGATAAATTATTAATGTAGAAGCTATATCAAGTGAGACGTATCTTCTAGCTGCATTTCAAGGAATTATCAGTTTTGTAATATCAAACGTTTCGACTTTGAATGAAGATTGCAAATTTATGTAAAACAATAAGATGAATTTCATGTAAGACAAGTCTAACAAGTGTGCTGGTAAATACTTTCTGTTAATAAGCTATATTGAATTTGTTTAAATTCTTATGCGCTTCGAAACGTATTGCACCTAGTATTTGTCCGTACCGCTGGATTTGACTTCCTACATTTGAGTTCAAAATTACCAATGTTAAATAAATATGGAAAAATTTAAGTATGCCATATGTACTTTTTTATTGTATATTTGGATCTCGAATTCCCATGTTCATTATAATGCTACCAATAAGAGGTTAGCTCTTGATATGTACATATAGTATATTTGAAATCACCATATTTATTCAACATCAGTAAACTTGTATTTTGAAACCGCTGGGTCGATGTCCCAGTAATAATGTTTTACAGAATTTTTCTGCATTTGTTTATATCAATGCACTGATGATTCGGATACGACTTCCACCTATTAGTTGTCTTTACCACTGATTTTCGCTCTCTATTTCGATTAGTGAAATTTTGATTACTTCATTTATGATAGTTTGATTTCGGAATTGATATGATTTGTTCCAATGCTTCTGATTTGAGGTAAAGCATATCAAAACTCAAAACAATTATTTAACATGGAAAATTTATATTTACTCATCCTTTTATACAAAGTTGACAATAAGTCATTACTTTGTTCAGTTTGTGGATAAGCCGAATGAAGAGAATTTATAAGTTAATATTTGTCTTTTAAATTATAAAAACCGTTGCAAATTCAGTAAGAAGGAAATGCATCTTATTTGTTTTTGTTTTTTTTTTAAGGAAAGGAACATTTCAGAAAGAAAAGAGCGACAGGAAGATATGAAGTAGAAGTATACATAATTGTTGATTACCTTATTTACAACTTGTAAGTGTACATTTCTAACAAATGATGGTGCTCGGAATGATAAGATACAAACATATATTAGACTCGTATTCACCGCGGTGGTGATATGGTAAGCGTGCCCGCCTCGAGTGCGAAAGTTCTTGGGTTCGATCCCCGGCTGGGACAAATCAAAGACATTAAAACTAGTACTTGCTGCTTCTCTGCTAAGTAATCAGCAATACGGAGTAAGAACATAGACTGGTCGGCCTAGTGTCAGAATAATGTGTCTGTGTGCAGTGGCATGTATTTCTGCGGACTGTTGATGTTAGCTATAAGTATAACGATAAAAATCCGGTTCAGTGTGACGGTCTAGTACAAATAATTCACTCTTCAGATATGACTTGATAGAAATTTAGGATTTGTATCGGAGTTTATTCCATATGTTATTATTGCAGCTTGAAAGTATATTTTTACAGAGGTCTACAAAAATCATTTTTCTATCAAAATATCATAAGTGTTTTATATCTAGGCTAACATCTAGATATAGACAGTAAGGGTAGGTAAACAACAAAACTTTACGACAAGAGACTTTGATTTTCCCATTATAAACTTGCAGTTCATGTCTAGCAACATTCCAGTCGCACCTGCATACGAAGTGTATATTTCTAAATTAATACGCTACTGCGGGGCTTCTGCTTCCGATCAGGATTTTATTGATAGAGGGTTTCAGCTGACAAGACGCTACTGAGACAGGGTTTTCTCAGGGAAAGATTGTAGTCCTCACTCCGGCAATTTTTCGGTCGCCATCATGATTTGGTTTACCGGTACGAAATATTCATTTCTCAAACGACGAAGGATATCTTCCCACTGTCGTGACTACAAATCCGTTATTATACCGGTTATGACTAACATTAATTTCAACTATACACCGACTACTCAGTAACACCAGGTGTACCGGTGTCATATGGTATTTTGACCCCCATGGAAAACTGACCCCGGGGTCATTTTTTTGCCATGGAAAAGTGACCC